>JAPTJF010000329.1:0-70977 GCA_029339195.1 Micractinium sp. NFX-FRZ
CCCGGCCGCCACCCCCACGTCCGCCACCCCGGCCCCCTCCCCCGCGACCGCCCCCTCCCCGACCGCCCCCTCCCAACCCGCCATCGCCGCCACCTCCCCCACCCGTGCCGCCAGTGCCGCCTGCTGAGCCGCCGCCGCCGTCGCCCCCTCCCCAGCCGCCCAGCCCGCCGCCGGCACCCCCTCCCCCAGACCCTTACTTGGGGTGTCGTGCAAAGCTGCCCCAGTGCACTGACTGCGGTGAGAGCCGTGGCAAGAATAGGGCTGTCTCGCTAAGAACGCAACCGGCTGGCAGCTGCAGCGGCGGGATGCAGCGGCCGGCCGGCTGGCCAGCGCATTGTGCCAGTGCTCTGCCCACCACGTCATCGACCCATTGTCACAAGGCCGCCTGCGCTGGCCTGCCTGCTACGTGCTTCCCCCGTTGCCCTTCTGGCCTGCACCCAGCATCATCTGCACTCTGGTCACCTGCATGCCCTCCCTCGCTTACCACCCGCTGCCCGCCCGCTCAGCGCACTGCACTGGCACCAGGCGCCCTCCTGGCGCGTCTGCTGCTCTCCCCGCCACCTTGCTGCGCGCATACCCCGTTCTCTGTCCGTGCTCCCTCCACCCTTGCAGCCCGAAACGCGGCAGACCCAACGTCCAAGTTCCTCTGCTCCAAGTGCGACCCCTGGTCTGTGCTGAAGAACGACACATACTTTGACAGGGAGCAAATGGATTTTGTGGAGGAGCCCTACTGCGACGGCATCTGCTACTACTACAACAACTTTGGGGTGCTGTTCACAGAGGTGAGGGGCAATGCAACACCCGCTTTGGCTGGTGAAGGGAATGTAATGCACCCGGTCTGCTCTGCTGGATGAGCCGTACCGCAACGGCCTCTGCTAAAGCACAACACGGTTTATTGCGCCGCACAGAGTGCCGGCCTGCGGCGGCGGCTGGCTGACTGTTGAGCCCATGCCTGATCCGGCCCTGCCCTCTGCAACGCCCGCCTGCAGGACAATGTCAACCCTTGCCAGGCCTGCAACGGCTTGGCTGGGTGCACCACCTGCCAGCAGGGCTCTTATGGAGTGCCAGACTCGTACCAGCAGTACAGATACAACATGCCTGCTGTGGTCACGGCGTGCATGACATGCGGACATTGCGAGGTCAGTGCGGTGTGGTCAGCAGCACACATGCAGGAGGCATGCTGTGGTCACGGCATGCCTTGTTTGAGCGCATGTGGCAGGTTCAGTGCGTGTCATCCGCAGAGCAGGCGCAGCATGCCTGCTGTGGTCGCCTGAGGCGGGGGACACTGCCAGTTCATACCAGCGCACGGCACAGCAGGCACAGTGCAATGGCAGAGGGCAGAAGGTAGCGCACTGCATTCGCCAAGCGACTGCAGGCACGCACCTGACACCGCATGCCTCGCGTCCGCCTGCGCTTGCAACCCACTGGTCCGGCGCCTGCCCTCGCTGCTGCTCCACCCACATGTCCACCCAACCCACCCGCCTGGCCCACACCCGTGTGCTCCCCAACCACTTGCAGAGAGAAAAGTGCGGCTTGAGGGGCTGCTCATCATGCATGGAGGGCGGCGCCGGCGTGCTTGTAGCGGGCACCCTTTCCCCCACAGACCCAGTGCTGTGCCTCACCGAGTTGTGTGAAGACAAGGGTGACACCGGGTTTGCGCCCACCGACGTCAACCGCACGGTGCACATGCCCGCCAGCCTGCACCTGTGGAGGTAAGTACGCTGGTGTACTTCAGTGTACATCAGTGCTTCAGTACTGTGCTTCAGTATGTCAGTGTACTTCAGTGCGAGCCACGGCATTCACCTGAACAAGACACATGGTGCACTTGCAAAGACCGTGGTGTGCAGGCCGGGCAGGCGGCTTCAGTGCTTGCCACACCCTGTGCGCCTGTGCCAATCACCTGTTCTTTCCTGCAGAAGTTGTGCCGTGGTGTGTGCGTTGTTTCCTCTGCTCAGCTTGGGATGATGCCCAAGTGCTGACTCCCTCCCTGCGCGTGCCCGCCCACCTCCCCGCCCCTGCCGCAGCTACGCGCCGCACTGCCAGGAGACGGGCACCAGCCGCGCCTGTGAACCCCTGAAGGGCTGCACCGCCTGGTGAGGAAGGGTCTGTTGGCTGGGGAGGCCATCACAGTACATGTGGTGGCGCTGCCCCTGTATGCTTGGGCCTCTCTTCCTCATGGTATGGCTTGTGTGCCCGGTGCCTGCCTGCCTGCCTGTCGAGCCTGCCTGCCTGCCTGCATGCATGCATATGCATGCACCCCCTCTCTCAAACTGCCTGTCGCACGCGTACGCACGCTTCCCGATCTCACACTGCCCCTCGCGCCGCCTCCCCACCCCTGCTGCAGCGACCCTGGGCGCTTCCTGGCCCAGCACCCGCTGGTGGCCAATGCCTCCCTCTGCCAGCGCTGCGAGGGCTGCCCGCCCGCCCAGTGTGGCAGTTCGGGCTGTGCCTCCTGCCCCGTCCCGGGCTTGGGTGCACTCGTGGCCCTTGCCGAGTACAAGAATGCCACGGGAGGCGCGGTGTATGCCTGCCGCAACTCCTCGCTTCCGCAGGTGGGAGCACAGCGGGGCGGCCCGGCCTGGCTGGGGTTGCTGCCGAGGGGTTGTGTGCAGCGCAGGCTGAGGGGTGTGAGTGCGCACAGCACGCTCCCTGTGCTCTGTCCAGCATGCACGTGCTGTGCCTGCCTGCCTCCCCCGTTCACCTACCTGCACTGCTACCCCTCCCCACCCCACCCTCCCTCCCCCTCACCTGACCCTCGCACCCTCGTACCCCCCTGCCCTCCCGCCCTACCGCCACCTCACCCTTCCGCCCCGCAGGCGTTCAGGGGCCGCGGCTCGCCAGGCCTGCCCGACACCGCGCTCTGGCCGGTCTCAGAGTTTGGCGGCTGTGGCCCTGATGTGGGGGAGGTTATGCTGGACTGGCGGGGCAACAACAGCGAGCACGACCTCGCCTTTTCCAGCTGGTTTGACCAAGACCTGCAGACAATCGACTTCAACAGCACAACGCTGATGGCATTAACCCTGAACTTTACGTCACGCACGCGGGTGACGGTCACGCTGGCCTACACGGACGCCATCTCCGGCCGCCAGGTGGGAGGGCGAGGGCAGCACCATGGGGCCAGCACAGGGCCAGCACGTGGGGACTTGTGGCGCGGCTGCAGTGAGTGGCGCGTGCTCATAAAGCAGCCGCGACTGGTGGCAGTTCGCCATGCTGTGTGGCCTGCCTCCCAAGTGCGCTCACCCCAGTGGCACCCCTGCCTGCCTGCCTTGCCTGCCCGGCCCCCCCCGCCTGCAGCGCGTGCACAAGGTGACCCAGGGTATGCCGGCGGCCCAGGACCGCGTGTGCGTCACCGTTCGCAACCAAGTGGCCAGCATTCCTGAGAATGCACGCATGGCAGCGCAGCTGACCGTCATCAACAAGGCCGGGAAGAAAGTGCTGCTGCGGTTTGACGGGCAACCGTCGCTCACGCCACGGACAAATGCAACCAGCGGCGGCACGTTTGCTGGCGGTGGCGTCACCGTGCGGGGTCGGGACGGCGCAGTGATTGCCTCGCCCGCCAACGGGGTGCAGTGGCTGAATGGGGAGAACACGGTCCTGTTGCCGGCGCCAGTAGAGTGGCAGGCCCTCATGCCCAAGCCGCCTCCACCCCCGCGTCCACCGCCGCCACCCCCAAAGCGGCCGCCGCCTCCCATAAAGAGGCCCCCGCCTCCGCCGCCACCCAAGCGGCCACCTCCTCCCAAGCGGCCACCGCCGCCGACGCGGACTGTGGGGTAGCTCGTGTCTCACGCTGCCCTCTTGTATCTCTGCTGCTGCCCGTGTGCATTTTGTGCTTCCGCTGCCCCTGCTGGTCCATCCTTGTATTCCTTTTAAACCCCTCTTGTACTTCTGTCTGAACTGCCTGCCGAATGATCTGTCCGTGCCCCGTTTCGCCTTTACAACTGACTTTGACAGCCCACCATCTCACTTGGCTGCCACCAAGGCCACTGTTGATATCAGCATACACACGCTGGCAAACAGCAATTTGGCCTGCCCTGTGCCTTTGCTGTACACATACACATACACCAGAGTGGTTACTGCTCACGCTGCATGCTGCCCCTGCACTCACCCTTTGGGACAATGTAGAACACGCTCCCACTGAGCACGTTGTGTTACAGTTGAGAAGTCAGCAGCAAAGAATCAAAGGGGGGGCGGTACAAAGGGAGGATGCCGAGCAACAAACAAGAAAGCAAACAAACACAGTAGGCTGTGCTGGGGTAGGGTGTGAGGCAACAGCTTGGAGGCCAAGGCCCGGCAGCTTCCGAGCGCAGCGGCTCCCTGAATTGTTGTCCACTGCTATGTGCCAGGGCTGCCTTCCGTCCCGGCTGCACCCAGGCGCCGGGCTCAGTATCCGCCCTGCAGAGAGAGGTTGCGCCAGCGGAGCAGTGGTTGGCAGCAGGCAGCCCAATGAGCCGCTCTGCAACCGCGCAGGAGCTGCAGTGTCGTACCAGCACGCTCACGCATGCATGCACTTCCAGCACACACACACAGGGGCCATCCGCCGCCAACTGCAAAAGCAGAGGGTGTACCTCCACCAACCCGCACCCAGAGCGCCCGCCCACCTGCAGGTCCCGCATGAAGCTCTGTGCCATGCGGGACAGCTTGGTGCCCGCCTGGCTGGCAATCTGCAGCAACAGAAGAAGTGGTGCGCCGGGTGAGGCGCACAAGCAGCGGTAGGCAGTGGTATGGAGTAGCACTGGAGAGCGGGAGCTGCGGGGAGCGCTGCTGGGCTGCTTCAGAGGCAAGGAAGCCCCCTCTCGTCACTGCCATGCAGCACAACAGTTTTGATCCCAAGCATCAGCCATCCAATCATCTGGTTGACGGACGCATGCCGCCTGCTGTCGGTTGGTCGACCATGGGACGTCAGGTCCCCCGCACACCTACACAACCCATTGCATTTGGATCAACAGGAAACCCTTCCACCCCCACCCCACCTGCTTGATTGAGTCCATGTCCTGCTTGGCCGTGATGCTGATCTTGTTGACCAGGTCACCCGCAGACATGTCCAGGTCACGGCTGGAGGAGCCGCTGGCGCCGCCGCCGCCGCCCTGGCTGGCGTGGCGCTGCTCCCGCCCAAAGTAGGCGTCTGAAGAGATGGCGCCTGCCCCCTGCACATGTGGAACCAAGCAGTGCCCGATGTGTGGTGTTAATGGCGACATCAGCGCTCTGAGTGCGCCAGAGTTTGCGCACAAGAAGTGGACGTCCGAGGGGAGGGCGCCGTGCGCGGCAGGGAGAGGCCAGCAAAGGTTGGGCAGTAAAAGATGTTGAACAGCCAGCAGCAACAATCCATCCACTAACTGTCGCGCAGCAGGAAGAGGCCATAACTCAGCAGTTCAACTGTCGCTTCGCCGGCGGCAGTCGACGCGGCGCGCCTGCTCATCCCAGCAAGTTCCCTCGTGTCCCACCTGTTCCCACCCTTGTCCCCAGGCACTCGCGCGTCCCTCCTGAAACTGCCTCCCACCCTCCCGCCCCGGCCCCGCCCACTGCCTACCGAGAACTGCTGCAGCCGCTGCTGCTTCTCGTAATCGCTCTCCTGGCTGTCCCCCCCGTGGAAGGCGGAGGAGGAGATGGACTTGGCGTTGCCAAACCGCTGCTGCGCCAGCCCGGGCCCAGCCTCCGCCTTGGGCTTGGCAGCAGTGCCGGAGCCGTAGCCGCCGCTGCGGCCGCCGCCCATGCCGCCGCCGCCGCCCATGGAGGACTGCTTGTCTGCAGACAAGCGGGCACATGGCAAGGGTGAGTGCATTGGGCAGGGGCTGCGACAACCAGCACCTGCTGCCGGCCCAGTTGCCTGCACAGTGCCCACACCCGCATCCAAGCGGCTGCAGAGCACGATGATAACCAACCACCTTGCTGCCCAGCAATACCCAACCCGCACGACTAAACCCGGTCCGTCACCACGCCACCCATCATCCACAGCGCACCCAGCGAGCGCGACGACCCTCCCGTTGGGTTGGAGAAAAAGTCGTCTGCCGCGTTCAGCGTGAGGTGCCCGTCCTTGCCGCGTGCAAAGGCGGGCTTCTTCTCCTCAAGCGCATCCATGGTGAAGCGGGAGCCGGCGGGGGCTGCAGGCGCCACCGCCGCCCCCTGGTCTACCTGTTGCATTGGCAAGGGGTGGAGAGCGATGCAGGGCAGGCAGTGAGATGGAGCGCTGCAGCGCAGTGCCCGACGGTCATGGCCCGGTCCATCTGTTTGTGGTGGGGGAAGAAGCTAGGCGGCAGGACAACCGACGGTGCAGGACAGGGTGCGAGCAGGGCAGGGGCACGCTGGCCACGTTCAAGGGTGCCGCCTGCAGAGCTGCACGCATACCCGTGCAACCCACCGTATCAACACTGCTGAAGCCAGCTGCCTGCCCCACCCCAGCCAGCCATGACGCATCAACCAGGCACAGCCCAGCAGCCGCGGGCGGGGCTCACCGAGGGCAGCCCGGCGTCAGGTGCTGGCGCCGCCTCCTCCTGTGGTGCCTGGTCAAACAGCGCCTCATCCACCTTGACCGCCATCTTCTTCACACCCAGCCCAGTGCCCTTGCCAGCACCCGGCTTGCGCGACGCCAGCAGCCGCGGCTTGCCTGCTGGCGCACGCGCCGCCGCGCTGCTGCTGCTGGCGGCGGGCGTCGCCGCCGGGGCCACTGCCGCCGGCTCTGCAGGCTTGGCTGCTGCTGCCCCCGCACCGTTGCTGGCAGCAGCGGGGGCCGCGGGTGCTGCTGCAGCGGCGGCAGCAGGCGGAGGCGCCGCAATGCTGCCCCACAGGCTCTGGCCCGGCTGCTGCGGCGAGAAGGAAGGCGAGCCAGGCTCGCCGGCACCGGCAGCACCCAGCTTGGCTCCATCCTTCTCTAGCTGCTTGCGGTACAGCTGGGCAGCGCGGGAGGTGTACTTGGCCTCAATCTTGTCGCTGCCCACCTGGAGCAATGGCACGGAATGAGCAGGCGGCAAGCCAAAGTCAGGGGGTAGGGAAGGTATGTCCACTAGAGGGCAGCATGGGGAAGCATGTGGCAACACCAGCGGATTGGGCGGCGGGATGGGGGGCCTTTTGAGTACACACGTGCGCCCCAACAGCAGGCTCGGCAGCCGCGCCATGGGAGTGCTCGGCGCGCACCTCATCCCAGCCGTGCTGCTTGAAAAAGGTGCGGGCGCGCTGATTGCCGCCCACCGCCATCAGCCGCAGCTGCTCCTCGCTCCATGTGTCCAGTGTGGTGGACCTGGCGGTGGCAAGGAAGGCAGTGGCGGCGGCAGGAGGCCGTTGGGCAGGGGAGGCCGTGCCGGCGGTGCCGGCAGCACAAGAAGATCCATAAGGCATGCGCTGGCACAACGTGTTGCGCAACAGCTATGGGCTTCATAAATGCAGTCGGGCGATGAAGCTTGCACAATTCAGAGCTACATTGGCGACTCCAATGTGCGCTGCCTCGGGCGGCACGCAGCAGGCGGCGGGTCGGTGGCACACGGCGGGTGGCCGCCGCCGGCATCCTGCGCACCTCACGAAGCTGAGGTGCACACCCAGGCTGCGGTGGATGCCGGCGCAGGAGAGGCAGATGAAGACGCCATAGGGGACGGACGCCCAGGTGGGGTTCTTCGCTGTGGCGGCGGCAATGGGAGGCAAGGGCGGCGGTGAGTGCTGGCACCCGCAGAGCGCCTCGGAGCATTCTGCCCACACTTTGCAGCCCTTGCTATTGTCACGATCAACTAGCCCTGCACCCTGTTCTGCTGCTGGCACCACCCCGACCAACTCTTCCCGCGCAGGGCCTACCTGGACAGTCAAAGCAGCTCTGCAGTTGGGACATCGGACGTGGGGAGCAGGAGAGGGACGGGGGGAAGGAGTGAAAGCCGGCAGGCACGGCAGCGACAGGCAGCACCGAGGGGAAGCGGGCGCGGGGTGCGCAGGGCGACGGGGTGTGCCCTCTGTCCTCCTACAGGCCCGTCATACAGCGATCTACGGCCCTAGCGCAGCAAAGGCGCCGCGGGGACGGCTTTTGGAGGGGGCACAGACCGTTGGGGGCACGTTCGCGGGCTGCAAGCAATCAGGCGATCCCAACAGCCCCGCACCTTGTTCTCCGGCTTGCTGCGCAGCCGCTTGAAGAGCGTGTCTCTGTCTAGCAGCGCCATAGCGAACACAGCCGTCCTGGAGGCCCTGCGCGGCTTCTGGCACGGCGCTGCTATCAAAAGCTGGCTCTGGCAGCCTCAAGGGGCTGTGGGAAGGCAGGGCGGGGCACAGCACGGCACAGCATGTCGCCTGAAATGGTTCGCAGCTTTGGGCCTCCCCAATCAGTGTTGCAAGGTTTGATCAATAACTGCGCTTCTGCAGCCCGGGACGGGAGGCGACGGCGCAAGTTCAATCCAGTCCTCGAGACAGGCAGGATGAGCTCGGCCGAGAAGCTGGTACTGGACCTGGTGGCGGGCCAGAACCGGCCCTACAATGTGCAGGTGAGGCGGCGGCGGTGGCGGTGGCGGCGGTGCAAGGTGCAGGCACGCCACCTGCCGCTCACTGCTCACGCCCCGACCATCTTTGCGTGCAGCTCGTGGCGGACATGCTGGCCACCAAGGGCGTGAAGAAGCCGGCGGCGGAGAAGGCGCTGGAGGCGCTGGCGGAGCAGGGCAAGCTGGTGGGTGCTGCAAGCGGGGGCGGCAGGCCTTGCCTGGGAGGGCTTGGCATGCGGCACTGGCAGGCCGGCAGTGCGACCCGTGCCCCGTTCCTATAAACAGGCCCTTCTTGCCTCCTCACATTGTATTGCACACATTTGAGTGCCACACCTGTGGGATGCCCTGCTGGTTCGCCCGACGCTGCCCCGGCTTGCTGGCGCCCCCTCCTCTCCCCAGCCTCTCTTGCTCGCTCATGAGCTGGCTGCACCCCGCCACCTCCACTTCTCCTGTTCCCTGACCTCCTGAATTCGCTGAGCCATCTTCCCTGCTGCAGCTTCACATGGCTTTATTAGAAATCCAACTTGTGCATCCCTTCGCATGACTGGCTTCACCTTTGCTGTGTTGCCGTACGCAACTGTTTGACTGGCCAAGGTATGTGCCCCTGTCGGCAGGTGCGCAAGGAGTTTGGAAAGACCAAGATCTTCATCCCCTCCCAGGAGGGCCTGGCGGCGCTGACCCCGGAGCAAAGCGCGGCGCAGCAGCAGCGCATCAAAGAGCTGGGGGAGCAGTGCCGGGGAGAGGACGAGGCGGTGGCGGCGCTGAAGCGAGGTACGGGGGTTGCCGCGTCTGGCTGCTGTGGTTGGGCACAGGGGTGCTGCTGTGGCTGGGGAGAGGCTCTGGCAAAGGAGTGGGTGCTGAAAGCTGGGTGCTGAAAGCTGAGCAGTAGGAGCAGCGCGCGTCAAGGAGCTGGGGGAAGGGTGCAGCAGACGAGGCCGGCGGCAGCGAGCGAGGTGGGTGCAGGCAGGTCATTTGCAGGGTGGGTGCAGGCAGATCAGCCGCAGGGAGGGTTTGGTGCTGCCGTTGTGGGCTTGGGTTGCTATTCCGGTGGTGGGCGGCAAGCATCTTGCTGGGCCGCAAGCGTCCGCTGGGTGCCACGACTCCCTAGGTTCTCAATGCGCACGGCCAGCGACACACAGGTCCCCCCACGGCCTACATGTACAAGGTTAACACGAGTCCGAGGTCACCCTTTCAGCTGCCACCCTGCTGCCGACCCGTCCAGTGCTGTCCTCTGCCAGCTTTAGTCCCACCTGGGATGGTAGGATCAAAACCATGCCCAGCATCCATCCTGCATGCCGGCGCCAGTCCTCATAACCGCGCTGTGCATGCTGTGCTGTGCCGCCCGCCCTGTGCTGCCCGCAGAGGTTGCATCTGCCAACTCCAGCCTCAGCGTGGGCCAGATTCGAGGCAAGATCAGCGAGCTGCAGGCGGCGCAGGCGGGCAATGACAAGAAGCTGGCGGCGCTGCGGGGCGACGGGGCGCGCCTGGTGTCGGCGGCAGATGTGGCAAAAGCAGAGAAGGTGGGTGAGGTGGGGGCTCGACCTACCGCACTGGCGTGCTGTGAAGGTGGGGTGGGCAGGGCGGTGTCGGATGTGCACGCAGCTGAGAAGGGTGTGGGGTTGGGGGTAGCTGAAGGGATGGGGGAGTTGGGAAGGAGAGGCGGTGGGCGGAGCGAAGGTGTAAGGGTGCTGGGGCAGTGTGATGTACATCGCTTGCCAGTTCTGTGTGTGCTAGGCTGGCGGGCCCATGCTCACCAACCATCACGTCTGCCCCCGCCTCGGACCCTCCCCTCCCCCATTACCCCAATTTATAGCTACTGCTGCTGCTGCTGCTGCTGCCCCTCCGATGCAGGCCTGCCACACAATGGTGGATGCGTGGGGGCGGCACCGCCGGCAGTTCCGCGCTGTGTGGGACGCTGTGTCAGAGGGGATCGAGGGCAAGGAGGTGAGCGGGCACTCAGCTCATGGTACTGCTGCATGGCATGGGGAGGTGCAGGCGACCAGGGCAGCGCAGCCTGGTGGGTGGCCTGCCGTGAATTTCTGCAAGTGTGCACTGCCCCCAGTGTGCTCTCTGTAGGCCATTCCGCTGGAGCAGCTGGGCCTTGCAACCTTGCCTTACTCACCCCCCAAACTGCCTTGCCTGCCCCAACCTGCTTCAACTGCCTCACCGCCTCACTGCCTCATTTGATGCTTCACGTCGGCAGCGGTTTGAGGAGGTTCCGTTCCCTCTGCCGGTGCAAGGGGGTACTTGACGAGGTCTAATCCCTAACATTTCTCCCTTCCTCTCTGTCTGCCCATCCCCTCCGCAGGAGGCCGTGTTTGAGGAGATGGGAGTGGACAGCGACAAGGCGGTGGGGGCCGACCTGGAGGGTGCCAAGGCGCTGGTGCAGCCGCCCAAGAAGCTCAGGCGGTGATGGTGCCGTCGCGCCAGCATGGCACTCTGCCGCCGCGCCACGTCAGCACCCCTCCCCCATCGCGTCACGCCAGTACAGCATCGCAGGGGGAAGGCGTCAGAAGCCGGCTTCTTAGTGGCCTGCTACTCGATCTGACTGCTAGACTTGACTGAACGGACTACATCCTCGCAGGCACTTGCACTCTCATTACACCATCATCATCATCATCGTCACAACCCAACTGCTTTACGCCCACTTTTGCTCTGCTCTGCTGTTCTTGCAATGCTCAGTTCTCCTGCACCCCTCCTTGGCCGGCTGCCACTCTCTAACACCAGTGCTGTTCACAAGATGTATAGAAAATGCAATCCAAAACTGAACGGCAGCAGAACAAACAGCAGCATAACCAGAAGCAAGCACAGGGAAAGGAACATATGGCAGCATCACGAGAGGAAGGGGAGGAAAGAGCCGCGGCTCACGTGCCGCCTGCTGCCGCCCACGCTGCTGCCGCCCCACAGCAGCTGCGCGCTGCCCGGGCAGGCGCGGATCACTCGTCCCAGCGCCTCCGAGCAAAGCTTGTTGCTCCCTCCCAGATCATCCATGCACCGCTGCCACTCCAGCTGCCCCTCTGCGCCTGCCGCTGCCGCCGCCGCCTCTGCCCCCGCTGCCTCAGCCTCGGCCTCTCCTGCTTCCGAGCTTGTCTCCCTGTCCTCGCTGCCCACCTCGCTGTCCTCGGCGGTGAGCGGTGCTGGCACGGCACCTCCTGCACAGCACCGCAGGCAATCGTGGGTGTAGGCGCTGTGTGTCTGTCTGTGTCTGTCTGCCTGGCACAGGCCAAACCAACCGATCAGTGCACACCGGAGTTGACAGCAGCAGCGCCCAACTGGCCCGGCGTCACGAAGTGGCAACCGTGAGGGGCACGAATACGCAGGGAAGGAAGGAGGTGCAAGCACCCGCACACAGCCTGAGCAACGGCACGGCACGTGCGGCATGTGCAGGGGGCAGCGCTGCAGCGCTGCCCCGCAGGCACCCCCAGACCCCAGGCCTGCTGCCCCGCCCCACCTTGGGAAGCGCAGCAGCACCAGAACACCCCCCTACAAGCAGACCCGCACAAGGTGCATCGGTTGTTTGTGTGTTTGTTTTCCCCAAGCACAGCCCCACCTTGGAAGCGCAGCATGGAGCGGAAGGCGTCCAGCACAGCGCGGCTGAGCGGGCCGCTGAGGTGGCCCGACAGCTGCTGCGTGAAGCGGGGGTCGGTGGCTGGCCAGCCCGAGGGACCCAGGTCCAGGCCCGGCACCTGCGCAGGCGGGGGGGAGGTGGAGGCGAGGCAGGGCGGGCCGGAGGAGGGGCAGGGGAGGGTGGGGAAGGGTTGGGCAGGGTCGAGAGTGGCAGCCCCTGTCTTCCGAGTGGGGCAGGGGAGAGTTGAGGAAGGACGCATGCGACGCACGGTACATGGCGCGGGATGCAACGGCAAGAAATGATATAGCGGCAAACTGGCAGCCCAAATCAGCCTCGGACAGCCCAGCACCACGTGTCCTTGTCCCTCCTCTTCTTGCCTGGAAGATGGCGCGCATGCAGGCGATGGCGGCTGCCTGGTACCGCTCCGCCCCTCTTTGCACCGTCTCCATGAGCCGCTGCAGCACCAGGCGGGAGAAGGAGGGGAAGAGGGCGGTGCAGAGGGCCTGCAGAGGGGAAGAGGGAGGGGGCTTTGGGGTCAGTCGATGTGGGGCTTGGCAGAGGGCTGGGGGGCAGCACCGGGCGGGGAGGAGTGGGGTGCGGAGGGCCTGCGGGGGGAGTGTGGCAGGGCGTATGGGAGCGGTTGGAGCAGGTTGGGGAGGCGTACTTTCCTCGGAGAGCGGCGAGGAAGGTGGCCGCCACATGCCGGCCTTGCCAAACTGCCGCAAGGTCTGTGGCACGCATTACCTTTCCTCCAGCTTTCCAGCGCATTACCCTTCCTGCTCTCCTCCAGCTTTCCATTCCACCATCCTGGATACACTCCACCACCCAAGCAGCCACTCCTGCCACCACCTGCCCCGCATTCCCTCCATAACAGACCCTGCCCAGCCACCCACCGTGCAGAGCGGCGGCAGCCAGTGATCCGGCTCTTCCGCAGCGCCCGCCATGCCCGCCAGCGCCAGCAGGGCATCCGCCAGGTCGTGCCAGCCCAGCGCTGAGCTGGCGCCAGCTGTCGATTCCAGGTAGCCCTCTATCACGCCCTCAGGCCCGACCTCCCGCAGGTGAACACACAGCCAGGGCAGGGCAGCACCCAGAGAGATTGCCGTCCCTGCCTCCAAGTCGCCAACTACCGCCTCTATAGGGGCCGCCGGGCCGCCGCCGCCGGCTGCCGCCAGCAGCAGCCCATCCGCCAAGCTGAGGCAGCTAAAGAGGTCTGTGGCACCGCCGGCGCCGCAGCCGTTGCCGCCCTCATCTGCCGCCGCATCGACCGCTGCAGCCGCCGCGTTGTTGGCGCGGTGCGCCGCCGCATCGCTGCGTGCAATCTGCTCTGCTATGGCCCCAAGAACCTCCAACGCTAGCAGCTCTGTCTCAGGCTGGAAGAGCGCCTTCACAACCAGCTGCTGCAGCGCCAGCCAGGGTCCCAGCCACTGCTCCTCCTCCTCTTCATCCAGCGGCGGCTCTGCAGACCCGCCCAGCAGGCCCTGCAGTGCAGCAACCACAGCGTGGCACAGCGTGAGCGGCAGGTGCAGCAGCATCCGGGTGCAGC
Organism: Micractinium sp. NFX-FRZ; assembly: GCA_029339195.1. Taxonomy (NCBI): domain Eukaryota; kingdom Viridiplantae; phylum Chlorophyta; class Trebouxiophyceae; order Chlorellales; family Chlorellaceae; genus Micractinium; species Micractinium sp. NFX-FRZ. The sequence continues at coordinate 13,556 of JAPTJF010000329.1, forward strand.
CAAGAAGGGGCCACCCTGCACAGCGCACATCTCATGCTGCAAGGTCTGAGACAGGGCGTATCCACGGGTGTTGTGCAAACCTAGGACATCCCTGAGTGTGATCTGAACCTAGGGTGCCCCTACCCTGCGCCTTGCCTCACCTGCCCCACCGGCCAGAGCGCCCCCTCCAGAGGCACGTCCCCCGCACCCCCCTGCCGCTGCCCCTGCTGCTGCCCAGCCTCCCGCTCCTGCTGCCCCGCCGCCGAGCCTTGCTGCGCCGCCTCTGCCTCCTCCGCCTCCTCCTCTGGCAGTGGCAGCATGGCCAGCATGGTGGACTGCACCACCGGATCATTGAGGTCCACCGCTGCTAGAAGCTGCAGCATGTGCGGGGCGAGGAAGCGGGGTAATGATGAGAAATGGCCGTCTGGCAGTGGCAGCATGGCTAGCGCGTGGGACGGCACCTGCCCCCTCACGAAATTTGGCACCTTGGCCTTACCGCCGCCGCGCTCCCCAAACATGCTGCGCCCTGCAGCAGCAGGTGCCAGCTCCACCACTCACACCACGCTGCTGATCAGCAAGACCACATGTATCGGCCCACCTTTCGCTTGCCCATCCCACTACAGCTGGCCGCCACGGGGGACAGTGTGGGAAACACAACACATTTGGCCTGTCCCTTCCTCACAACAGACAGCAAAGAGAGGGCTGAGCATGCTCTCCACCCGCCCCACACACCTGCAGGAGGAGGTGCATGGCCAGCTCCACCACCCGCACCACGCTGCTGTTGAGCAGCGCCACGCAGGCCAACAGGAGCTGCGGGTAGAGCAGCGCCTTGGGCGGCTCCGCCAGCAGGCCCGCCAGCAGGGCACGCAGCGAGCACAGCACCTCCACTGCTGTGTCCAGGCTGCTTGTGTCGCTGCGCCCGCGCCCGGGGGCCAGGCACTTGTGCAGGGCCGCCAGCATGGCGGAAGCCGACTGGGCACCCAGCACCGGGCGCAGCGCGCAAAAGGCCTGGTGCGAGCGCGATGCCGCGTGGCGGGAGCGGGCGCCGCACGTCCACCGCAGCGCCTCGGCGCACCACTGGTCCCGCAGCTCCGTGTCGTAAACAAAGCACTCCACAACTGCAGCAGCAGTGGAGCAGGGGGATGGGGTCAACATGAGTGCCAGCACAGCGCAAGGGGGCACCACCACGGGTTCATAGCAAGCGCAGTGACAGTTGCTACAGTGACCGTTTGACACCAACAGACAAATGGGCAGCCGCAGGTGGCGTTGGAGGCTCATGGGGTGCCAGGAACTGTGTGATGGCAACCGGAACATAACAAGTGATGCATGGCATGCACTGCAGCTTGAGCTAAGTACATGGACCACCCCCTCCCCTACCTGTCTGCACAAACAGGGCCACAGCAGTTGCGCTTGGGACCATGGGGTGCGCCAGCGACGGCTGCTCGCGCGGCCACAGCTGCTGCCCTAGCCGCGCCTGCAGCTGGCCCACCACGTCCGCCACGCCCTGGCACTCTGGCGAGGGGGTGCCGGTGCTCTGCATGGTGGGTGGGAGAGCAGGCAGGGGTTGAAGGAGGGGAGCGGGAAGCAGGTAACATGGTGTGTGAGAGAGCAGGCAAGGGGTTGAGGAGGGTGGGCAGGGAGCAGGGGGGCCAGGGCGACTGGTATGCTGGCAATGCAGACGAGGGGACCGGGTGTTGAAGAGCGTGCCACAAGGCACGCCCCCTGAGCAGCCCGGCTCTTCTCATAGCGCTGGGCCTGCTCTCCCGTCTGCCTCCTCCACCCTGCCTGAGCCGCTTGCCCAACTCACCTGAGCCGCCTCCAGGTGCTTGAGTGAGAGGGAGTAGAGCAAATAGACCAGCAGCTGCTGACTGTCCCGCCGCACCGTTGGGTTGGGGCTGTCGGCGTTGAGCAGGCAGACGTGCAGGAGCTGCAGGGGGAGGGAGGCAGGTGGCATGTCAGCATAAATATGTGATGTATAAGCGATTGGGTTACACTGCCAGTGATCAGCAGGCAGGCGTGCAGCAGCTGCAGGGGTGGAAGGAGATGGTGACAAGGGTCCAGCAACCGCGGGAGGCGGGTGCTCTCTGCGGCCTGCTTGCTGCGCAGTTCAGGCACACAGCCATGCCGTCAGCATCGAGGCCGCGTCAATCAATATGACCTGCCTGCCCGCACTCCGCACCACGCATACATACACACTCTCCACCGAAACATGTCCACACACCCGCACCCGCGCCACTCCCATGCCACACCACAGCCACAGCCACACACCTGGGGCAGGTGCTGCCGGAACTCCCCATAGCGCTCGCAGCACACACAAGTCACAGCCCTTCCCCGCAATGCAAGCAATCAGGAGAACAAGTCGCACCTGGGGCAGGTGCTGCCGGACTCCTCGTCGTGGTGCTCAAAAGCTGCACAAAGTCACCAAACCCCATACTGAGAACAATGCCAGAATGAATCGCACCTGGGGCAGGTGCTGCCGGAACTCCTCGTCGTGCTCGTAAGCCACCTCTGTGAGCAGGCTGAGCGCCATCTCTGGCCGCGACAGCGGCAGCCTGCGGGGGCGCGCAATGCATGTAAGTCGCATTTCAAGGCGTAAGGCAGCAAGCGCCAGCGGCGGCCTGTGAGGGAGTGCATGGCGCACTGTCAGAGTGTGTGCGTAGGGCAGATGTGGGCAGGCAACCGTGGGGTGCAAGTGCAGGCAGCGCTGCCGTGCAGCAGGCAGACCCGTCGCAGGGCGCAACAGGCGGAGCCTGAGCAGGATGCAGCAAGCAACTCTCCAACGCCGCATGGCCCCTCCCGCCCCCCACACCTGCGCCCGCCGTCGCCCCCGCCGCCGCCCCGTTGGCTCATGCTGTTCTGTCGGCTGCCAAAGCTGCTGCGAGTGTCAGAGGGCACTCTAAGAAGGGAGCTGCCGGTGCCGGGCCCACCCCCACCCATGGCGGCTGCTGCTGCCGCGGCAAAGCTGCCGCTGCCGTCGCCGCCGCCCATGCCGCCGCCGTCTCCCCCCCATGTCGACTGCGACTTGACGAGCAGCTCAAACATGCCCACCCGCCGCCCAAAGCTGCCCTGCTTGCCGCCGCCGCCGCCGCTCCCGCCGGGCGTGCCGGGGCGGGAGCCGCCGCTGCCGGCCTCGCTGGCAAGTCCTAGAGCCAGGCTGCCAGCGGAGATGCGGTGCAGGGCGGGCAGCTGGGGGTGCTGCAGGCTCGACTTGGTGCGCTTGTGGTGGTACTCCAGAATCTGCAGGGCGGCAGCCATGTGTTGCAAAGTTTGGACGTTAGGCCTGCATTTTCTGGGGTCGGGCTTGGTGGTGCTATTGGGCCTGCAGGGAAAGAGCAGGGTTTGATGTGCAAGTCAACTTCATCTGCCAACCAAGCTTCATTCAGGGTCGTCAAAGGTAACTCTCCCATCTGCCATTCCCCTGAAGCCCATTGCTGTGTGCCCCACCCCACCTAACCTTTGGCGTGCCGTCTGCCGGGGTGGCAGGCGAGTAGGGCGACCCGACGTCGTCCAGCTCAGCAGGGTCGGGCTGCTCAATCTGCTGGAGCGCCTCGTGCACCAAGTGCCCGATCGTCTGCTTGGGGGCCACCCGGGAGAGGTAGAGCACCACCTGTGCAGCAGACAGGGTGGGGAGCAAGAAGAAGAAAGCAGCAGTGAGTCGACCAGCTGGAGCGCTCGTGGCACCACATGCCCAAATTCTGCTTGGAGGGGCGCCACACGCAGCATAGGGAGGGCCGGGAGGGAAATATGAAGAACAACACGACAGAATGGTAGGGGTGCCCAACCGTCTCCCCAGGGGCTCCCCAGCACCGCGGCCCCCCAGGCCCACCCCACCCCACCCACGCACCTCCTTGCCGGTGGCCCCCGCCACGTCATCGGTGCCGGCCGCTGCAAGGTCCTCCTTCAGTCCCCGCTCGATCAGGAAGTTGAGGGCGGGCACCATATTGAGGCGGTTGGCGGCCAGGGTGGCCCACAGGCGCTGTGCATGAGGGGAAGGAGGGGGTTGAGCGGTGAGCACAGACGATAGGTAGCTCAAGAGAGCGGGCCGAGTGTGTGTGTGTGTGTGTGTGAGGTGAGGCCCATGCCCCGCCTGCCCTGCTGTGCCTCCCTGGCTGCATGTTTGCACCTGCCCCACTGCACTGACAGCAGTCCTGGCTGTACTCGCAAGCTGCCTGCTGCCAAACTGCTTGCTGCCAAAAACAACTGCCTGCTGCCTTTTGGTAGCAAGCAGCTCACCAAGCCGCCTGCTGCCTCATGGCAGTGAGCAGCTCACGTGCCATGATGGCTCGGCTCACCTCATATGCCGGCCGCTCCGCCTGCTGTGCTGTGATGTCGTAGAGTGAGTTGAGCAGCACCTCGCTCCACTGGCCCTCCCACTGCACGTGTGCAAGGCAGTGGCGCAGGGGACCGTCAGGAACGAATCGATCGGGGGAAGGACCCAGCCACCATGCACAGCCTTCCACTCACTCCCACGCCACAGTTGGGGATGTTCTACCACCACACTCTTGCCTGCGTGGGTATGGTGATGAACCCTAGCCAGGGGCACAGGCTGAGCAGCGCGTCGGGCCCGCCCCGGTTGGCCAGCTGGCGGGAGAGCACTTCGATGGCCACGGCGTCACTGCAGGGTGAGGCCAGAGGTAAGGCGCCACGTGCCGAGTCAGCACGACATCACCAGCTCAGCAAGCATGGCATGCCAGCTCAGCAAGCACTCACCACAGCTCGTGGTGCTCCTTTGCCAGCCTGGCGGACAGGCGCAGCTGGTAGGACGCGTAAGAGTTGGCCAGGCTGCCCACCACCTCAGTGCCGTCTGCACCCACTGCATGGGGGGGGGGGGCAGCAGCGGGGGCGCCGCCGATCGCCTCGTGGTGCTCGCTGCACAAAAGGGAGGGGGGAATGGGCGAGGTGAATGATGCAAGCTGAGGTGGGGTGAGGTGTGCAGGAGCAGCGGCAGGGGCGGCGCTCGCCACTTCACAATGATCAGTCAAGCACAAGGGAGGTGAGGTGACAGAGGATGAGGCGGGGTGGAGCGAGGTTGGCAGGCAGCGGGCAGAGGCGCCTGGCCATGCCGCCCACCTGCACTGTAACGCTTCCCCCAAGCGTGCCGTGCCAGCTGACCTAACATCCCCCCTGTTCCGCCCCCATCCCACCTCTCGTCCCGCGCTGCCTCACCTGGAACCCGCCTGCTTGCCCCCCCAAGCTGGCCCAGCAGCCTGTCTGTCCCGCCCCCTGCCCAAACTCCCTGTGTGACCACGTGAAAGCCCCCTCACCTGTACCGCGCCTCCTTGCCCCACGCGCGCCGCGCCAGCTGGCTCAGCAGCCCCCGCGCCGAGTCCCGCACCTCCCTCCGGGGATCCACCACTTTGTGGAGCACCAGAGAGACGACCACGTGCTCGGGCAGGGGCAGCGGCTTGGAGGCATACACCTCTGTCAAGACCTGCAGAGACATCAGATAGAGCAAGAGAAAACGACTGCGAAATGAGAGGCTTCATAACTTTGTGAGGCAACTAGGGAGGCCACCACGTGCCCAGGCGTGGGTTACACCTCTGTGGGGATTGCACAGAGGCGAGGTGAAGTGGCACAGCAGTCAGAATATCATCAGTGCATCATGCTAAGAAGCACCAGGCGAGCCGCCACATGCAAATGGCAGGTGTGCCTGCGATTTGGTGACACCATTTCGCCCCAGGCAACTCACACACGCACACACACACACTACTAGACCCGCCCTACACCGCCAGCTGACGGTTGTGCTACCCAAGGATCCCGCCAGCAGCAGCCTCCCAAAAAGCCCGGCACAATTCCACCCCATAATCAAAGCAACTCCCCCGCCAGAGCTCAGGCCTTCACACACCCGCCCACCTGAACGTACCCCGCCGCACCTGCTGGGAGCCCGTCAGCAGCAGCGCCCTCCCAGAACTTGACACAAGATTCACAGTATGTTGAGGTACACACGCACAGTCACCTGGAAGTACCACGCCGCCACATGCTGGTTGGCCGAATGCAGGAGCCTGCCCCAGCCTCCCCCAGCCCCCAGGACTCAGCACACACAATCCCCAGAATCTCGAACTGCACACCACCACGCACACCCCCGCCCCACCTGGAAGTAACTCGCCGCCACCTGCTGGTTGGCAGAGTAGGACGATCCCACAAAGACGGGCGCCAGGTCAGCATTTCCCTGCAGGGGCAGAGAGCAGGGCGCCCCGGGCGGGGGCAGGGGAGGGTGAGCAGCGAGGTGAGGCGGGAGGGCGCAGGAAGGGGGATGGGCGCGCAGCGGAGGGCATGCGCCCACTTGGATCAACCAATGCCTCCGTGGCCGTCAGGTCGGTGAGCGCTCAGCACCCCGCTCAGAACTCCCGAACGCCGAGCGCCCCCGCAAACACAGCAGAGACAGCCCCTGCCGTCCCCGGCCCGTCTCTCCGCTCCAATGCTGCGTACCTGCAGCAGATTGGTGAGCGCGCTGCGCGCCACGGCGTCCTTTGGAGGCGCCCAGTCTGCGAGGCGGGCTGGCACGGGGGGCGCCGACAGCATTCGGTCCACCCAGGCAAACACTCGGCCCTGCAGGCAGGCGGGTGGGCAGGAAGGGGGAACGGAACATCAGCAGCGTGGGCAGGCTTGTGGGAAGGCACGCAAGGGCAATCGCTAAGGGAGTGCCAGGGAGGTGGAGGCATGGACGGGGACGGATGCAGCCAGGTGGGAGTGGCGACAAGCAGCAGCGTTGCTAGCCAGGCAGGGTTCACCCCCCGCTCACCTGTGGGTTGCACACCTCGCTGAACACGCAGGCCCACCCGCAATCTTAGGATAACATCCCATCCACCCTTATTAAATTCCGCACTACTCAAGAATACTGCCGAGCTCACCTGCGGTTTGCGCAAGTCCTCGCTGAACACCAGCTCACCAGCGTAAAAGTGAATGAAACCCATTACATTCTACGCAACAATATTGTATAACCTGCCCATCCCACCTGCGGGTTGCGCACGTCCTCGCTGAACACGCGCCCCACCAGCATGGCCGCCATGCCCAGGTAGGCGGCGTGCTCGAGCACCTCTGCAGGGTGAGGATGTTGTTTTGAAGTAGCAAACGAGGAGTGCAGGATGTAGGGATTGGTCAGACATGCATGGTCCCCATGCCCAGGTAGGCGGCGGACTCCAGCACCCTGTGCAGGGATCAAAACATTGGTTTAAGATTGAGAGCAGGATGAAGAGATTGATAAGAGCAGCTGCACTAGCAAGCACTGCACAAACCCCACCACCAAGCAAGTCGTGACAAACTGGTGCGCCTCTGTGCGGCCCTTTAAACATTTGAGCCTGACAGAACCAGCTGTGCAGATGCGAGCCGGGTACAAAGCAGGCAACATAAACACCCAGAGAAACGAGCAAGAATGGCACGCACCTGAGCTGTCCACCAGTTCGCTCTCCACCTGCTTGCTGTACTCTATGTCCTTGATGCGCGCCTTGGCTGCACGTTTGGTAAAGGCGAAACGTGCAGTTGGTAAAGGCGAAACGTGCAGTTGGTAAAGGCGAAACGTGCAGAACAATCAAGTACAAGTCATAGTGCGCCCACAGAGGCCCAGGCACTCGGGGTCCTTGAAGCATGCCTTGGCGTCAGCACAGCTGGCACTGCATCCCTGTGTGGAAGGACAGCACAGCGTGAGCAGCATGCCAGGCGAGGGCGGCAGGCGTCCCTGATGCTCAGCAACAGGCTCAAGAAGGGGCTGCAGCTCATGAACAGGGCTGCGTCCGCGTGCAGATGGAAAGGAGCCCCAGACTTTCTGGGCAGCATCCCAGAGCACAGCACTCCATAGCTGGGCGAGCCTGCCCCTGCACAACCCCACCACTGCCTACCCTGTGCGATGATGCGTCGCAGGTCGGATTTGAACTGCCCCGGCTGCTGCGCCTCCTCGCAGTACAGGGAGAACATATCATACAGAGCTCGCCGCGTCTGCAGCGGCGACAGAGGAGGGCAAGGTCAGGCGTGGCAAGTTCAGGCCACGCGCGGTAGAGGAGAGGCAAGGCAGGGCAAGGCAAGGTAGCCATCCCGCCTGCACACACCCCACCCCATCTGGGCAGGGACAACCTGTGGCAGCAGCGCCTCCCCAGTCAACGATGCCGCACTGCCCCCACGAATGCAGATCCCAGCTACCCATGTTGCCCAACCCCACCTGGGCGGGGAAGGCCTGGGGCAGCGCCTCCCCCAGCTGGATGCCGCACTGCCGCGCCACCGCGCACAGGCAGTAGCGCAGCTGCTGCAGCTCTGGCGACACGTCGGCGTTGGTGGTGATGTGGCGCGCCGTCTCCCGCACAAACTCAATCAGCTTGTCGCGCACCATCTGCAAAGTGTGGGAAACATGCAACAAGAGGTCGGAGTCTGACTTCCGCTTGTGAGCTCAAGTGGTGGCCAGCTCAGCGTGGGAGGAAGGAAGGGAGTGGTGATGTGGCGTGCCATTTGCACGCACCCAGCATGGGCACAGTCACTATATTGCGTTGCTCAATTTGTGTCGAGGCAATGTTGGCCAAGGCGGAACATGTTCTTATTCTTGGTACCTTCTCCTCTCAGGCACAGTCTGATGCTGCAAAATACTCACCACGTTGTCCGCCAGGCTGACAGGCGGCAGGTTGTTGGCGAGCATGCGGGTGAGGTGGGCGTGTGCCAGGCGGACGTCGTCCTTCTTGGCCGCCTTGCGCCCCATGCCCGGCACCGAGGGCATGCTGATGCTCTGCAAGGTGGGGGAGGAGGGGGCGGGGGAGGGGGGCACGGCATGCCGTGTGTGTGTGTGTGTGTGTGTGTGTGTATGTGCAGGAGTGTGCTGCTGAAGTCAGGCTGTCTGAGGTGGCAACCCTGTAAGACCCACACACCCGCCGGCATATCCGCACAGAGGGCAGCGTCTAGAGTCAGAGGCAGGTCAAAGTACTTAAAGTGACATTCACGAGGGAGACGGGGCGGGGGACACCCACCCGCGCCAACTGGCGGCCCAGAGTCCTCCGCCAGCACAGCAGCCTGCAAGCACAACAGGCGCTGGCCAGCTCTTGTGCCTCACTTGCATGCCCTTCCCAACCGCCGGCGCATCATCCCAACAATCCCCAACAGCAGCCATGGACCGACACCGCCGCTCCATGCAAGGAGTGTGCAAAGGCCGGGAGAGACTAAGAGCAAGCAAGCACACAAGACCCACCCGCGCCATCTGTCGGTCCAGATAGTCCTCCGCCAGCACAGCAGCCTCCGACAGCACCAGGCCGTGGCAGGCCGGGTTGAAGTTGCCCAGCGCCAGCACCGCCGTTGCCTGCTGCACCTCGGCGCAGGAGCGGATGGAGGAGACGAGGAGGCGCACCAGCTCGCGGCTGGTCAGGCTGCGCTCGCCCAGGCGGGAGGCGTCCAGCAGCGGGGCGGACGCCAGGGCGAGGCAGTAGGAGCGGGAGAGGTCGGTTTTGGCATCGGGGGGGAGCACCTGGCGGCCGTTGGAGTCGAGCGAGAGGAGGGCCTGTGGATGGGTGGGCGGTATTAATGATAACATTGAGCAACGGGCTTGGGATTCGTCTGACAACGGAAATTGAAAGGCAGCAGAAGGGTGTGAGTTGAAGAGGCAAGCAGGAGAGGAGTGTGTGGTGCGTGTGGAGGGAGCGGCTGGAGGGGCGGCTAGGGGAAGCGGCTGGCTGCAAATGGATCCTATGGGGCAGCAGATACCCCACCTGCAGCTTGGCGATGAGCTCCAGGTGTGCGGGCCAGGCCGACTTATCGGCACGCTGCCACACCTCGCGCATCACCTCACACAGGATGCGCGCCCAGCGGGTGTTGTCCTGCATGGTCCAAAGAGAAGAGGCAGTGGACATGAAACATGCAGATAGAAGTTCCCCTTTCGTTGACTAACAACGAATACGAAAGGCGCACACACCGTACAAACACCATCCGAAAGACAGTCGGTGCGTACGCCGACGCGGCTCAGGCATGGCACATCACAGGATGCATGCCCAGCAAGCGCGTGTCGTGCATACGGGCACAGCACGTGCAACAGCGGGTGGTGCCCTGCCGGTGAGCTTCCAAGAATGTTGATATCTGCAGCGGTACTGTATGGGCATCCTGTACAGTATGCGCGTGCATTAGATGCATGTCAGAGCACACACTTTCCTCCCCTCCCCTCGCACCTCTATCGTGCGTGTGCGCTGCATGCAGTTCTCAAACGTGGCGCCGCCCGGCGACAGCGGGCGCCAGGAGCGCCAGAGGTCGGACCAGCGGCCAAAGTCCCAGAAGCAGCGGGCCACAATGCCGGCGCCGCTCCTGCGGGAAGGGTGCAGGGCAGGGGGGGCGAGGGAGCGAGAAGGGGCGTGTGGAGCGGCAAGAGGATTGCCAATGAAGTGCGTCTCAGTGCTGCTGGGAAGGGCAGCAGGCACACCCCTTGCTGAGCAGGCATGCAGGCAAAGCCGCACGTGCGACAGGCGCAGGCCATCCTGGGGGGCCGGGGGCGGGGGCAGGGGGGGCGCGTATCCGCCACCTTCCTACAGCAGCCGCAGAGACCGGCTGCAAACTGCCTAAGTTCAGCAGCACCAGTGCCGCCTCACAGCAGAGCACTTGAGCCTCACGCCAACAAGCGGGCACACACAAGTTGAACTTCAGGCAACAGCACCCAGCAAACGCAGTACATGTGATACTACAGGGAGGCAAAGCAAGCAAGCAAAGCAAGCCGGTAAAGCAAGCAAATTCAGCAAAGCAAGCCCTCTCACTTGTCCACAATGTCTGCCACATACACTGGCTGTGAGCCGCTCCCTTGGGAGGCCAGCAGCCCCTCCAGCAGCGGTGCAGACCCATGCGCCCCAGTGGCCCTCCGGCTGGAGGCCAGCCCTCCAGCAGACTGAAGGGTGGAGCGGCGCGTGCCCGCGGTGCTGCCGCCACCGCCGTCGGCGCCGTGCGCCATCGTGGTGCGCTTGCTGCTGGGCTGGGGAGGGGTGCACAACGTCTGATGCAGCTCCCGAGCGGTGCGCATGAGCTCCAGGCCCAGCCGCCGCACCTGGGTGGGTGGGGCAGCATGGGGGAAGGGCGGGGCGGGGCGGGGCAAATGAATTTGGAGAGGCGGGCTGTGGCGGGGCAGCACAGCAGCAAAGCGGCGCCAGAGCAACACACATGTGACATTGCAAAGATGAGGGGCAGCAGTTCACCCAAACAGCGGCACCCGCTGAAGCGCACCTCGACGTCGGTGGAGCACAGCAGCACTAGCGCCGCTCCCTCCACTCGATTCAGGCTGCTGAAGCCTGCCAGGGGCTTGGGGGCCTCCCCCGGCTGGGGGGCGGGCCACTCGGACACCGCCAGGCCAACCCACTCCCGCAGCAGGCTGCGGGCGGGAGGCGGGGGAGGGTGGTGATGGGTCACACAGGTGGCTTGGGGGGAGCGGCAGCCAGCAGAGGGACAAGTGGCGGGGTCACCACAGAGCCGGCATTAGGTGTCCTCGGGTAGTGTATGCGGTGAGGTCTGGCGCCACACAACCCCCATCACCACAACAACACCGAGCATGCTCAGGACAAGGCTGCTGCAAAGAGGCCCCACCTGAGGAGCAGTGCCAGCGACTCCTTGGTCACCTCCGCGTGCTCCTCCTGAATGCGGACCACAAAGCCCGCAAACGCGCCCACCAGCTTGTCCCGCAGCGCCGGCAGCGAACGCATGCAGCGGCGCAGCACGGTTTGTGAGACCTGCAGCACGGGGCGGAGCGCGGGTGGGGGTGGCCGCAGGCAGGCGGTGAGGCTGGGCAAGGGGAAGTGCTGCATGGGGGGGCATGTCACGACTAGCACAGGCTTGCATGAGGACGCCGTAACACCCTTGGCTGGGCCAGACACTAGCCTGGGGGCTATCATGGGGCAACTATACTAGACCCGCATGGAGGGCGGCAGCATTCCCTGGGAGTGCTCAATCAGCCAGTAGGGTCGCCTTTCTTCCCTACCACCTCCGCCCTGGGCCCCCCTGCCACCTCCGGCGCCCTCCCTCCCTCCCCCCCTGCCTGTCTCATGGACGCCTCTGAGTGTATCGTGTAGCCGGGCAGGTCCTCGCAAATGGCTCCCGAGGCCCAGTGCTCCGGCATGACGACGGGCACGCACTGCAGGGACAGGGGTGTGTGGGTGGGTGAGTGGATGTGGGGGTGGGGTGGAGGTGGACAAGGGCAAAAGCAGGCAGAGGTGCCTGGCCTGGTCCCAAAGCTGCAGGGTGGGCACACTGCGAAAGGGACAGTTGGCTTCACAGTCGCAACGCCCTGTTCTGCCATGTCACATGCAGAAGCTGCTGGCGCACCTGCAGGGCCATCACAAAGACGGGCAGCGCGCCCAGGCGCTCACGGGCCGCTGCATCGCTGGTTCTGCAGTCCACCAAGGCGGGGGGAAGGGGAGGCGGCGAGTGAGAGAAGTTGGGGCATAGCAAGTGAGCTATCGCACTGGGTGATGGGGCAGATTGAGCAAGCAATCAATTGTTGGTAAAAGCAAGCAAGCAATTGTCGGTGTTTTCCGAGACACCGACATGCAGGCCTGGGGCACTGGGGAGTCAGAACTGCCCAGCGGGCAGGCAGCCAAGCAGGCAGGCAGGCAGAGGTCAAGAAGCAAGCCAGCGCAGGTCACACGCAGGTGGCAACGGATGCGAAAGCAACTCCAGCCCAGCGCAGGTTAGCACAGATGTAACCAGAATGCCAGGCTCACTTGAGCATGCTGGTGATACGGCTGAAGCCGTAGAGCGTGTGGCAGGCGGTCACCAGGCGGCCCAGCGCAGCAGCCACACGTGGCATGAGTCCGCCCACGCCATAAGCCTGCAGGGGGTTCGCGCCTGCAGGGGGCCGGGCAGGGGGGCGCGGGCAGCGCGGGTGGGTACCAGGGAGGGAAGGATGGGTGCAAGAGGTCGCGTCAAGTCAAGGCAGGCAGGCATGAGCAGGGCAACGTCGATGAGGCAACGTCGGTGCTCGACCTGCCGCCATCTGCCCATAAACATCGCTGTGTGTGAGCCCCACGCTAGCCAGGTGCGGTGTCTGCCCAGCCTCTCACCACCCCGCCTTGCTTGCCCCAAATCTACTCCCCCCTGCTATGCACCCTCTACTCGTTCTACTTCACCGGTTCCAGCAAATGGCGCACCGCCTCCGTGGGGGGGGGGCACCCTCAGCCACCTCAGCATCACTCTGCCAACCCGACAACCACCCAGCCTCAGCATTTACTCACCCTGCTTGACCAAATCCAGCAGCTGCCGCACCGCCTCAGTGGGCGGCATCCACAGCCCCGCCGCCGCGCGCTCCAGCCCCGCCGCTGTCGCCGGCACCTCCAACTCCGCCTGCCGCCCCTCCAGGCGGGCGGGGGCGCCAGCTAGGATGGTCAGCAGCGCTTGCAGGCCCGCCATGGGGGCCTCCCAGTTGGTGCCTGCGGGGGGAAATCATGCGGAGGAGGGGGAGACGAGAGGATGGCCTGAAAAGGGAGGGATGGTTTGGGAAAGGCAGCAGCGCTTGGAGGCCCGCCATGGGCGCCTCCCAGTTGGTGCCTGAAGGAGGAAAGCGTGGGAGGCAGGGGCCAGGTGTGGACAGGGCGGCCAAGGAGGGTGGCGAGGCAGGGGCGGGGCACAGGACTGCAGTTGAACGGCACTGGGGGCACTCTTGAATCGGCATTGACAGCCATCCCGTCGCCCCCTCTGACACACAGCACATGCCAGCCACCCGGCCACACCTCACACATTGTGTGCCTCGTCCCAGCCCGCTCTCCCCGCCGAGCCCCGGCTCACCCCGCTCTCCCCGCCCGCTCAGCATCACCATTGGGCCTTACGCTTCAGCATGCCCACCTGCAATACGTTCCTGATGCTTCAGCGGACACTCGGGCGGGTGTTGTGCCGCCGACCGATGAACAGCAGACCCTAATCACTAACTACACACACCTGCTTGCAGGTCCACCTGCAGCAGCTCCAGCACCATGCCGCTGAGCGCGTACTCGGGCAGGTGCTGCGCCACGCTGGCGCACAGCTGGCGCACCAGCTCCTGCTGCTCCGCCGCCGGCAGGCTGCCTCGCACCATGGCCTGTATGACGGGGGCCACGCCGCGGGACAGCCACTTGGCCATGCGGCCTGCAGGAGGGGGAGGGATGGGGTGGGAGCGGTGGCGGGGTGGGAGTCGGGGCGGCGGGGCAACGCAGGTGGCAGCACCCAAGCAGTGGGTTGCGCTGCATGACTCCACCCCACATGCCTGCCTGCCCACTCACTCGCGTCGCTGCGCGGCGACATGCGGCGGAGGAAGCAGCCGACGACTCGGCACAGGCAGAGGATGGCCATGGAGGCGGTCCGCCGGTCCCGCAGCAGCTTGTGCAGCTGGTCTATGAAGCCATCAATGGTGGTGACCAGCTGGTCGTGGCGCTCGCAGCACATAAGGGCGGCCACTGCCGGCAGGCCCGACATGACCTGCGGGGCAGCGTGCGATCAACGGCAGCAAGTCCGGTTGCACATGTGAAGTGAGTTGTGGTGCCTCACTGGGCGTCAGCACGGGAGGGAGGCGGCCACTGCTGGGAAGAACTGCAGGGCAGCATATGACGGCAGCAAAATGCAAACAAAGACGTAAAGTGAATTGTGGCGCCTCAACGGGCGTGTTGCAGCTGCTCCCTCTGCCTGCCTCAGCAGCACACCTGCTTGGTGTGCTTGCAGGCCCACTGCGCTAATTCTGCCCGCAGCACCGTGCCATGACCACTGCTCCTCTCGCCACCCAAGGTGGCAGCTGCTCGCTACGCTTGCGGCTCACCTGCTTGCTCTGCTTGGATGCCCACTTGAGGAGATCAGCCCGCAGCACCGTGACCTGAGCACTAAACTTCTTGCGCAGCTCGGGGGCGCACCCCGCACCAAACTCGCTGCAGGGGCGGGCGGTGGCAGGCAGGCGTGACGGCAGAGGTGTGCAGTTGGTTAGGCACAGGCACGGGTTGCACAGGCTGCACGCTGGGGTGGGCTCTGCGTTGCAGGCGCAATCAGCGCACCAGCTGAAATTCTGTCAAGTGTATAGCTCCCGGTCTGCCCCAGTCAGAGCACAAAACACAGAAAGCACAGGCAGCACGGCGCATCAAGTGAAGTAAGCCAGCCATGCAGGCAGGCAGGCCCCCCTCCAGAGGCTCACTCTGGGTCCCCTCTGTCTGCCAGCGGCTGCAGCACCCCCGCCAGCATGTCGCTGATCGCCTGCTGCACCCGCGACTTGTGCGCCGGCGCCACGTGCGTCAGCGGGTGCGCCAGGCGCAGGAACTCTGCCGACGCCTCCAGCTGAGCTGGCGTGTCGCCAGCGAGGCGCACGAAACGCATGCCGTGGCAGAGGTCGTACAGCAGCTGGCGGGCGGGGGAATTGGAGTCTGCGCGAATCAGCTTGTTCAGTTCCGACTCCCAGCGCTTGGTGATGCTGGGCAGGCGCAGCGGGGACAGCGCGCCCAGCATCTGAGACGCCGCCAGCACAACCTGTGGCAGAGGCAAGCGAAGGCCAGTGGGCACCAGAGATTGAGTGAGCGGGCAGGCGGGTGCGACGACCATCTCAGCAGCAGGATGGTGCAAAGCCACACAGCAGCAGCAGCTGCGGGTCTTGAGTCCGCACACCAGCCAGAACCACGGGCAGGCGTGCCCGCCCATGCCAGCTACTCGCAACAGCAGAGCCAGCTGCCCGCCCCTTTGGCCCCTACACATCGCTGTACACTTTGCTTCACTACCACGTGCCCCCTGTAACACTATCCAACTCGCTCCACACCCTGCGCACCGCACCCATGTGGTGGCACCAAGTCCACACACCAGCCAGATCCGCAGCAAGCATGCGCACCCTGCGCATTGGCATTGCAGCGCTGAACAAGAGCCGTGCCCGTGCCTCGCCCGCCCTCGCTGGCACCTGCCCCTGCTTGCGCCCTGTCCCGTACATCCCGGCGCACCCGCTCCTTGTGATGGTACGGGTCAGGGTACTGCAGGTACGAGTCAGCACCCAGCAGCCAGTCAAAGGCCACCGCCTCCAGGTCAGCGCTCTGCTGCTGAGTCAGCACCGTGGGTGCTGCACCCACCAGCCGGCCGGTGGCCTCCAGGAACAGGGCCTCAGCTGTGAGCTGCAGGCACACGGAAACCAAAGCAAAAGAAAGGGGCTCGAATGCAGGTTGGAGGCTGCGGAGAGCCAAGAAAGGGGAGATGCAGCCAGGGCAGAGCAGATGGGCTAGGGCAGGCAAGGAATGAGCGGCAGAGGGGCGTGGGTGCGGATGCCCACGTCAGGCGGCACAGCGGCGACGGTGATGGCAGCGCGAGCTTGTGACGTACAAGGGGTGCTGTGCTGTGAGAAGAGCAATGCACAGACGAGCCGTCATAGCCGCTGAGCAGTGCAGTGCAAACGGCGGGCGGGCGGTGCCCTGGGCAGCCTGGCGGGCGGTGCCCTGGGTAGCCGCCACGCCTTACGCACCCGCTTCCGCTGTGTGACTGCATCGTTGCGGCCCCCCAGATCTGTGAGCATCCCGGCACGCCAGGTCAGCAGCTGAGCCATGACCAGCTGGCCCGCCGGCGCCGCCGCGGCCTGCAGGCGCGGGATCGCATTTGGGAAGAGGCCGGGGCCAGGCAACAGGATAATGCGCAGCAACAATGAAGGCTCGCAAGGCTGCGTGCAGCAGACAGCCCACGCCTGATCAAAAAAATGACGTAGGCAGAAGCCCGTGCTGATCCATGCGGGGTTCTCCTACAACCGCCGCTGCCTGCTGCCTGCCGCCACCCGCCGCCGCCGCCGCCAGCTGCCGCCGTCACCTGCAGCCCGTCGAGCAGCTTCTCGTAGGCCGCGTCGCCTGCATTGTTGCCATTCTCCTGCAGCCGCTCCCAGCAGCGGGGGCGTCAGTGCAGGCCACGGGCCAAGGCAGAACCGATCAGGCGACTGCCTCGGCGACAGCGGCCAGCCCAAGCTCACCACAGCCTTCCGGGCGTATGCCTGGAACTGCAAGAGGATGGCCTCCCCCACAGCCGCGGCGAACGAAGCCTGCCGGGACTCCATCCGAGCCTGCCTATGCTGCCGCCGATCGCATTATTTTCTGATCGGTGCAAGCAGAAGAGAAACGACGACAGATGAGCTGACCCCCTCGGTTTGCATTTGTCGGAGGCCCGGCCAGCATGGCACTGGCGATCGACAAGTTTGTGAAGAGTTTGAGCAGCAAGTGATGGTACCAACCATGGTAAGAGCATGCTCACTGAGAAATGTAAGCAGAGTGGGGGGCAGTTAAAGGCCTGCTCCTGGCATTGCATGCGCCGCACTGCCCCGCCTCCACGTGGCCCTGCTTCCCGCTGGGGTGCTCAGGTCTCGAGTCCCCTGCTTAACCCCTCTCGACAGCAGGACGGTGCAGCACATGGATCGATGCCCACGCCACTTATTAGGGGCCATACACGCACATGATAGCCATGGCGAGGAGGCAAGCGGCCACCACCAGATATAACTTGGCGTAACCGGGGCAGCCAGAGGCCACGAATACAGCTGCTTCCACCAGCGCCATCACCAGCCAGCACCATCACCAACACCCTGAGGAAGCCCGGGCGGAGTGTGATGGCATGATGTCCCCTGAGATTAAAGTAACCACCGCACCATCCTGCTGTGGGGGGCTCAGAGCAGGGATTCCAGACCCGGGGTAACCCAGCACGCAGCCGCAACAGATGTGCAGGCAGCGGGCTCGCTACAGTGTGCCCCATGGCCGTTGGTGTGGTGCCAGGCAGCGGTGCCTGCGGGAAGGCACGGTGTGCCAGGCAACTGCCAGTGATACCTGAAATCCTGTTGAGCAAACTATCAACCAGTCCCTCTCCCAAGCAGTGGCAACCAGCCGTCGCATTCAATGCCGCCTATGTGGCGGCAGGCGGGTGATGCCACTATTGACGGAGCGGGCCATCAGAAGCCGCACCTGCCACCTGACCTACACAGCGCTGTGCCCATTCTCTGTTACAAGTGGTAGCGCCCACACCGGCGCTCGCAGCGCGAACCTCGAGACGCCAACCCGCCCGGCTGGCGCTCTCTGGCCCGCCGGTTGGCAGCAACATAGTCGAGAGACCCGCCGTGGTCTGCCGGGGGGCGGCAGCACGGCGTTAGCTGCCGAGGAGGCACCTTCCTGCCCGGAGCAGCGGAGCGGCAGTGCCGGCGTTGCCAAACGCCATGCAGCAAAATTTGCACAAAGTGCTTGCACTGGTCGACATGGACGCTTTCTATTCCCAGGTCAGAAGAGTATTGGTTTCTGGAAAGACCGTTGCGGTTGGCCTGCATGCCACCAGCGCGGCGCCGAGGTCGCTGTGGGGCCCCCACTGCCGCTGCCCTGCCGCTGCCGCTGCAGCACCCACCTTTGCGTGCTGCTGCTGCTCACCCCTGCGCCTCCCCCGCCCTGCCTTCTTTCCAGGTGGAGGTCAGGCAGCATCCAGAGCTGCGCGGGAAGCCAGTAGGGGTGGTGCAGGTGGGCGTGTCTGTGCAGGCAGCCAGAAGCGGCCTGAGTGTGCGCGAGGCGTGGCATTGAAGCATTGCAGCCGTGCAGTCGTGCGCATGCAGTCACCAGCAGCGCACCCTCCGGGTCTGGGCTGGCCAAACTCAACTGATCAGTAGCCTAAGTCTGCCTTCAACCCCGCTCTCCACTGCCTTGGCTGAACACTGCCATGCCCCGTGCCCTAGTGCACCCCACCTCCCCCCACACCCTGCTCCCCGGATGCTCACATCACCTTCCCTGCCTGGCTGAAATCGAGCTGATCTACAGGTAAAAAATAGACAGTCTTTCCTCCATTTTTTGCAGTACAACCCCTATGGCAACCTGGAGACCCGCAGGCCTGATGAGAACCGCATTCAGAAGGACAGCAATGGCTCACTGATAGCAGTCAGGTGCAGAGGGGAGCAGGGGGCACGGGGAGGGGGGCGGAGGGGAGCAGAGGCGAGGGTCTTGCGGCGGGAGTGTGGGGGGCGTGGGCTGTGCGGTGTGAGGCGAGAGTGCCCTGCTTGTGGACATGTGGGCGGTGGTTGCAGAGGGGCGCAGGGTGTAGACTGCTCGTGCTAAATCGTGCTGCTGGCCCTCTGCGCGCTGCATGTCACAATTCAAACCCTTTACGCCCCATCCCCCAGCTCCCAATTGCTGTTCCGCCCCACCCAGTCTCACCTGCTTGCGCGCCTGCCTGCCCGCCCGTAGCTATGAGGCCAGAGCACAGGGTGTGAAGCGAAACATGCGAGGCGACCAGGCGCGGGCAGTGTGCCCTGACATCCAACTGGTGCAGGTGGGTGGATGGTTGTGTGGTCGGGTAGGTGGACGAGAGGGTGGGTGAGGCGTGCAGGCGCCAGCCGACGGCCCAGCAGGCGGGATGTGAGCGCATGACGTGTGCTGGCACCGACGGGGCCACTGGCAGCGCACCAGCTCTAGCATGTGCCAGCAGAGCAGTCCTGCGTCACATGGCCTCCTATCTGGTCCTCTCTTGCCTGCACTCCATCTTGCCCCCGCCAGCATCACACCTGCGTCTACCCCCACCCCCGCCCCGCCCGGCCACTTCGCCCTTGCCCTGCCCTGCCCTGCTTAGGTGCCCATCGCATAGCGGGCCTCCCCTTGTACCACACACGGACGCTGTTGCTCACCCGCCCCCGCCCCGCGCTGCCCTTCCACCTCTCCATGCACTCCCTTTCGATTTGCCCAGGTGCCCACCCCCCCACGGAAGCGCAGACTCACTTTTTTCCGCTTCTTCACACCCTCCCTCCCTCCTTTCCCCAGTCCTGCCCAGGCGCCCAGCCCCCACGGAACGCAGACTCACTTTGTGCTGCCTCTTCCCGGCCTCCCTCTCCCCCTCTTGCCCAGGTGCCCACCGCCCACGGCAAGGCCGACCTGACCCTGTACCGCAGCGAGGGCAAACGTGTGCTGGATGTGCTTGCACGGCTGGCCAAGACTGAGAGAGCCTCAATTGATGAGTGCTACCTGGATTTAACAGAGGAGGCCCAGCGACGGCTGGAGGCCTGCGGTGGCATGCCGCCGCTGCCGTGCAACCCGGGTGTGTGGGGCGGGCGGGCGGCGGGGAGCAGGAAGCAGGGTCTGGCGGTAGGCATGCTGGGGCGTTGCCGTGCAGCGGGGGCGGGCGGGGCGGGCAGGCCTGCAGAGGCGAGGTGGTCTCAGTGTCTGTCGGGCTGCAGGGGCGACAGCGCAGCAGGCGGCAGAGGGTGTGTGTATGTGCTGGGTGCCATGCTTCAGACTGAGCCGGCTGGAGTGGAGGCTTGCAGGCCATCCGCGCTGCGCATCCTGTGCGTGCTGTGGTTGCTGTGCATGCTGAGCTGTGTAATCTGTGCGTGCCTGGGTACATACCCTTTCCACCTCTACCTCCCGCCGGCAGAGCGGGTGCATGCGATGGAGCAAGCCGGTTGTGGTGGTGCGGCCACGTGGCGCGCATGCTACCGCTTGTGCCGTGCATGTATGTGCATACCAGCCGATGCTGCCGCCTCGTCCACTAACTGCAGAGCAGGTGCACGTGATGGAGCAGGCCGGCTTTGTGGGGGCCGCCGCCTGGTGGCAGCGCCCGCCAGAGGCATGGCAGCTAGGGGAGCGGCTGCTGGCGTGCGCCGCCGCCGCTGTGGCAGACTTGCGGGAGGCTGTGCTGCAAGAGCTGGGCTATTCGTGCAGCGCGGGCATTGCACACACCAAACTCCTGGCAAAGCTGTGCAGCGGGTGAGGCGGTGCACCCGTGGTGGTGGGGCAAGGGCACGGGGGGCTGCTGTCCAAGGCAACAGTGCAGCAGCGGGGGCGGCGTGACGGCGGGCACAGCAACGCGCCTGCATGAGAGCTGCAGACAGATGTGAGCTGCAGCTGCTTCTCCTGCTGTCGCATGCGTGCCACCCAGGCAGCCAACTGCTCGGCTCCCGGCGTGCCGCCACACCGCTCACGCCCGCCCCCGCAGGCTGCACAAGCCGGCGCAGCAGACGGTGCTGCCGGCGTCGGCGGTGCCCGCCCTGCTGGGGCCGCTGCCCATCCCCAAGCTCAAGGGGCTGGGAGGGAAGTTCGGGGAGCAGGTGGGCGGGCAGCGTGGTGTGTGAGGTGTGAGCGGGTGGGTGGGTGGGTGGGTGGGGCAGCTGGCACCCTGGCTGCGGCAAGCTGGCACGCTTGCTTGGGGGGCTGGCACCTTGGCTTTGGAAACCGGCACCCATGGCAGGGAAGCTGGCAGGCTTGTCTGCGGGAAGCTGGCTGGCACCTTCAGCGCACCACTCGAGGCCCGGACCCATTGCACTTGCTCCCACGTCGCCGCACGTGGGTTTTACACCTGATCTCTAAACCCTAATCCCACCCCCGGCCGGCCATGCCTGAGCGTGGCGTCGAAGCAGTGGGCACGCTGGTGGGTACCTTCACTCTGCAGGCAAACCATGCTCCCATCCAACTCCCGCCCGCACTCACAGCTGTGACCCATCAGCAACCCCCACTCCCACCTGCTGCTGCATCATCCATTGCCACCTCGACAGGCCATGTCTGAGATGGGCGTCGATGCCGTGGGGCACGCTGGTGGGCACCTTCACGTCGCAACTCTGCAGGCAGGCAAACCATGCTCCCATCTGACCCCCACCTGCATTTACGTGGGTGGGGACGTGCCATTCCCACCCTGGCAGGTGATGTCTGAGCTGGGCATTGAGACAGTGGGCGAGCTGGCTGCCACGCCGCTGCCCCGGCTGGAGAGCCTGTTTGGTGACAAAGACGCCCAGTGGCTGGCGGGGCTGGCGCGCGGCGTGACGGGTGCGGCGGGCATCGGGCGGCAGGAGGTTGTGCAGGGGGTGGGCACAGGAGGGCGGTGGGTTGGTTTGGGGCGGGGCTGGGAGCCCTCACATTGCAGTTAGGCGGCCAGGCAGCAGACAGCAGCAGCCGTGTGAATGTGGCAGTTCATGCATGGGGGAGAGCACCCGTTGCTGGCTTGCAGCAAGGCCACTACCGCTTCCGCCATCCGCTTTAAACAACCTTTTCCTCCTTCCCTGCCATGCCTGTCCAAGTGTGTGACTTGCTTACCTCCACCCCTGCCTGCCTCCCTGCCTGCCACCCTGCACAGATGACAGCGTGGAAGAGCGCAAACTTGCCAAGAGCGTGTCGTGCGGCAAGACGTTCCGTGGGCGGCACGCCCTGCGCGACCTGGGCGCTGTGCACACCTGGCTGCTAGAGCTAGGTAAAGCAATTCACGGAGTGGGGAAGCTGGCTGCTTGGCCAGGCTTGTGTTTGTTTGATGGCACAGGGGCACGCCCTGCGCAACCTGGGGCGATGGGCACTCTTGCCTGCGTGAGTTGGGTGTGCTGTGGTGTGCTGTGGTTCTGATATGTTGGCTGGCTGGCTGCTAGGCAGCGGCTGGCGTGCCGCCGGCGTTCCCGGCCGACCCAGGCTGGCTGGGCCAGGGCAGGGCTGCCTGGCTGGCAGGAGGGATGGCTGAGCTGGGCAAGTGGGGCTGGCTGGCGGCATGCTGCTGGCCCATGGGCATGACAGCTGGCCGGCTGGCGGCTCCTTGGGCAGGCTGAAGCGCCTTCCCCATTCCGCCCTACTGCCGCCGTGGGGTCTGTGTCGCAAGTTCCGTTGCCGAAAACAGACTGTTGTGAGCCCAAACAAGCAAGCAAGCAAGCAAGCCTTACCTGCCACACACGTGCAGGCGGCGAGCTGAGCGAGCGTCTGGAGGCTGACAGGGAGGGTAACAACCGGGTGCCGCAGCTGCTGACCGTCAACTTTGGGAGAGAAGTGCCATGGGCGGGCAAGTTGCCCGGCAGCGAGCAGGCGGGGCCAGGTGAGGGCCGGGTGTAGTATCTGCTATGGGGGTGGCAATGGCGGGATTGTCAGGGCACTGGGACATGCACCATTTGGCTCTCTGGCAAACCGCTGCAATCAGCCAACGGGCCTAGGGACACCGCCGTCGTCGCTGCGGCCTGCCTGCCTGCCTGACCTCCTGCCTTGCCTGCAACTCACCACCCTCCCTGATCCTGCGCAGGCGGCCACCTTACCTCTCGCCCTTGCCATCTGCTATGTAATGCCCCCCTCCCCGCGACCCCGCCGCCCGCCCCGGCCGCCGGCTCCAGCTACCCCTCCCGCGCTGCTGTCCTGACGCTGCAGGCTACCACAGCACCTCCCGCTCCTGCCCGCTGCGCAAGGTGACGCCTGAAGCCATAGCAGACGACGCCACCGCCCTGGTCCGCCGCTGGGCAGCGGAGCAGGGCTTGGGGTGGAGCCTTGCCAGCCTCTACCTGGGCGCAAGTGAGTGGTGGGAGGGCTGGCAGCGGGGCACGGTGAAGTGCGCTGGGCTGGGGGTGAAGCATTGCCTGGGGTCCTGTGCCCAGCCGGGTTGTGGGATCCACACCCAATGGCATATTCTGTTTTCCGTCCACTGTGCTGCTGGTGCCACATGTGCCATGCACACTGACCACGCCCCTCCTTGCCTCCCTCCAGCCTGCATCATCCTCGCCATCCCCACCTCTTGCCTTTTGTGCCCCAAGTTCTCCACCGCTGCTGATGCCTCCACACCTGGCTGGCTGCAGGCAACTTTGTGCCCGTGCAAAGCGCAGCCTCTGCCATCACTCGCTTCTTCAAGCCAGCAGCGCCTGCTGGATCGCAGCAGCAGCCAGAGCAGCAGCAGCAGCAGCAGCAGCAGCAGCAGCAACAGCCAGAGCAGCATCCAGTGCAGGGAGGGCAGCGGGCACGACCATCCATGCAGCAGCAGAGGCAGCAGGCAGTGCAGCCGCCGGCGGTGTGGCAGGCGTGGCAGCAGCAGCAACAGAAAGAGCAGCAGCAGCAGGCAGTGCAGCCGCCACGACAGCAGCAGCAGCAGCAGCAGCAGCGGACCGAGCAGCAGCAGCCATTACCAGGGAAGCTTCACTCTGCCGAGCGCAGCAGCGGCGCTATGCCGGCAGGCGGGAGGCAGCAGTCGGAGGATGGCGCAGGGCCCAGCATCAGCGGCGGCAGCGGCTGGGGGGCAGGCGGTGCACCTGCTACGGCCATGGGAGCCTCGGTGGATGGGGCTGGTCCGAGCAGTAGAGGACCAGCAGGCGAGCAGGGGCCTCCCCAGCAGCAGCAGCAGCAGCACCGGCCTCGCCACCAACAACACCAGCAGCAGCAGCAGCAGCAGCAGCAGCAACAGCAGCAGCGGCAGCAGCAGGGTGCAGAATGGCATGGGACGGGTCAGCAGGGGGCAGGGCAGCAGGGGGCAGATGAGATTGATGAGTCGGTGCTGGCTGAGCTGCCTTTAGAGATGCAGCGGGAGATAAGGGCACAGATGAAGACGCAGCAGATGATGCAGCGCTTAAAGCAGCGCAAGGCGGCTGGCGGGGGCGGGGCGGCAGCTGCAGGCGGGGGCAAGCGCCCGGCCAGCGCCGGGGGCGGCGGTACCACGCGGCGCGCGGCGCCGGCGGGCACGCAGCGCATTGACGCGTTTCTTAAGGGAAAGCGGCCCAAGAAATAGAACTGTTCTTGCGCGTGTGAGACCCTGGCTTGTCGTTTTCTGGAGAGTGCCACTGTGACGGCTCCATGTAAGCCCGGCGTTAGAGGAAGCTAGGGAGGAAGGTTTGCCGTCAAGAACCCTAGCTGAGCTGTCCTGGATGCCATGGGATTTGCTCAATCCCATACCAGTCTACCAACCTCGTATTCAGTCCTCGTGTTGCTGCAGCAATCATGGCGGTCGGAAGAGGCCGCGCAGTCGCTGTTTTGATGCTCGCCGTGGCAACCGCAACGCTGGGTGGGTGGGCGCTTCAGAGGGACGAGGCTGTACAAATGAGCCTCTTGTCACGCCTAGAGCCTGTTTTAGAAAGCAGCGGCCCGTGATACGCCCAGAAAAAGGCAGGCACTCCATCTGAATTGTGGCCGCCTTGTGCTCCTCGCTTCCCGTTGCTGCAGCTCACGCACAGGGACCATCGAGCGCTGCCAGCCGCCTGGCGGCTCATGCCGTTGGTGCTGCTCTGCTCGCAGTGGCAGCAGCGCTGCTCATGTCGGTGTGAGAACCCAGACCATTATCATCATGCAACAACGGCCCACCTCCAACCGATCTGATGAAGCCAGTCAGAGCTGCAGCAAGCGCTCACGAGAGCCTGCATGCGTGCACCAACAAGTTGGTGCAGCCAGGTGGTGCATCCTGCTGGCTCTGAGCTTTCATTGCACGGTTTCTCTGGATCCCCTGCCTGCCCCAGTCTCAGACCGCGCTCAGATTGGTTTTCAAGTGTGAGCACTGCACCAAACAAGAGTGCTTCCTTTCCAATTTGAACTCAGCCCCCCATGCCTTCTAATTGCCTGCTCCCGTCCATGATCCCTCCCGTTCTCCCCCACCAGCCTCTGCTATACTACAGATCTAATACAAATCGTAACGGTGCTATGCAATACACTGGAGTACATGACCCCTGGCAGTGGCGCTTGGGCGAGTGGCAGAAGGCACTGTGCGTGGCACGGCGACGGCAATGTGGCAACCGCAGCCTGCCCTAGAAACTCAAAGCAGCCTATGCAGCCTATGGCCTATAAATGGTCAGATCTACCGACTGCCCCTGCTGGGCGCTACCTCCGTGCGTCAGGCCGCACCGCCTTGATGCTGCGGCTGGCACCCGCTGCTGCACCGCCAGCCGTCTTGACCGCCGCGCCTCCCGCCGCTGCCAGCGCTCCCCTCTTGTTGGCATTGGCAGCTCCGCTCTGGTCCTCCTCCCCCTCCTCCCGTGGGGTGACGCCCGCGCTGCGCAGCTTGCCTGCGACCACAACGGCAGCCCCTGCCGCCAGCTGCAGCGCCTGCGCCTTGGCTGGGCTCAAGCCCAGCAGGCTGATGCGCCCAGCAGCTGCGCCCGTGGTGCGGCTCCGCCGGTACAGAGCATCCTGTGCCTCCCACCACTGCCGCAGCATCACACGCCTGCAAGCGGCATGGCCAGCCACCGGGAGCGGTTCAGGGCAGGAGGGCAGGCCAGCCTGATTAGGGCTGCGGCTGCTCTGCCGAATGCTGACCTGGCACAGGTGGTCTGCCACGTTACACCAACCCCGTCCTTGATGCCTGCCCCACTCCCCGCCAGGCTGTTTCACAATCCTGCTTACATCACCCGCCCTCCAGCTTGCTCATCCTCTTGTGTCCCCCACCTGTGCGCCTTGTGGAAGTCCAGTAGCATGCGGATCTGCGCCCAGCGCCGGCGGGCCAGCCGCTCCACGTACCCCCCTTCGCCGCCGCCCTGGCCGGCGCCCTGCTTGGCTTTTGCAACAGCTGCGCTGGCGTGGGCTGCCAGCATCATTGCCCGCATCCCCTCATCCATGCTGCAGGGCGAGCGGGGCAGGGCAGGGGCAGGGCACGGTGCATGGGCAGGACCTCAGGCTGGACTGGACCTCAGGCTGGCAGCAGCAGAGGCAGACGTACTGAGGGGGGCGCTGCCAGAGTGATTATGTGCGCCACATCACGGCAAGTCCGGATCCAGGAAGAAGGCCAGCGGCGGGCATGCATGGCAGGCAGGCTCGGCGGGGCGGCGCTTCCATACAACCCGCGCCGTGACAGCTAAAAACACCCAAGTTCCCAGCCAGCCAAATACAGCACCTGCACCTCGCTGGGGCTCTGGACCTCACAACAGCCTGAGCACCAGCCAGCAGCAGCAGCAGCAGCACCACCAGCAGCAGCAAGGTGCGCACCTCTGATCCTGCCGACGCAGGGTGACCACAATCACGCCCACATCTCCCACCACGTCGCTCCGAATCAGCGGCTCCGGCAGCTGCCCCTCCTGCCGCGCTGCCGCCTCCTCTTCTGCCGCATGATGGGAGGCCCGAGGCGTGGCAGCTGGCGCAGGTGCAGCCGGCAGAGGCGGCCGCGCCAACGGCAGGGCCAACAGATCTGCCACTGAAGGGGGCAGCTCCCCGCTGCTGCCGTTGCTGCCGATGGCACCCCCGTCCCCGCTGCGCTGCTGCTGTTGCATCCTGGCCATTTGGCGTGCTGCTTTCTCTAGACTCCAGTACACCAGGTGCTCTGCCGTGTTGGCTGCCTGCAGCAGCGCCGGGCTAGGTGCGTCCTGCAGCCCTGCTGCCGCTGCGGCTGCCGCCATTGCAGCCGCGCGCTCCAGCTCGCGGCAAGCAAACTGCAGGCAGGCAAGCAGACAGGCAGGCAGGGGATGGTGGGCAGGCAGGGGTGCAGGGTAACAGGCAGTGCCAACACTGCGTGTTGTCACGCCAAGACTCCCCCCGCCCCCTCCAAACATCACAGTTATGTTACTTTTGTTCACCAATCCTCCCAGCCATAAACCTCCCCATACAACACAGCCAGTGAGACAGCAAGGCCTCTCAATTGAGGGCCCACCTGTGCCTGCCTGCTTCCCTTTCCCTCAACACACACGAAACACACAGCAAGCAGTGCGGCAGCTTGCCTTCTCATGAAAGTGCGCCCTCAGCGCGCAATCGGCGGGCCCCACCAGCCGCCAAAAGGCGCTCGAACCCAGCACCAGGTGCTGGTCAGTGCCTGTGAGGGTGTGGTCGGTGGCATATGCCTCACAGATGAGTGCGCCGCTGCCGCCTGCGTAACAGGAAGCATGTGGGGGCAGGGGTCGAGGATGAAAGGCCTGTGGCATATGCATCACAGATGTGTGCACCGCTGCCGCCTGCGGGGGCGAAATACATGAAAGCAGGCGGGCAGGTGTCATGGGGCAGGGTGGGGTGCCCCTGCTGCCTGATCGTCAAGGAACAACTTTCTGACACAGCACACACCACACTGACATTCACACTCGGCTGGCACATGGCAGCAGCAGTCTTCCGCCCCACCACTGCATGGCACTGGTCGCCCACAGGGGCAGGCTGTCATGCGCTGACCTGCTTGCTGCTTGGCTTCCCAGAACCCCAGAGCTCGCGTGTGCTCCCCCGCAGGCTCCCCCGCCAGCTCCCGCTCCCCGGCTCCGTTGCCGGCGCGCGGCGGCGTGGCCTCGCCCGGCGCCCGCCGCTGAAGGCGCACAAGCTCCTCCCGATTCCTGAACACCAATGTTATTTGACAGCAGGGTCACACGCAGCGGGTGGGGTGTTAGCCAGCAGCAGGGTCGCACGCAATGGGTGGAGCAACGCGCAGGTGGGCGTTGAGACCAGGAGGGTGGGTAGCTGCATGCAGCAGTTGATCAGTTGCATGGCTGCCATGAGCTTGTGGTCACGATTTCACATCGGATCAGGGTGGCAAACCATGGCGGTATGCCCAGCACAGCGGCGGGGGGTTAGGTGCGCGCCTGATCACCTACACTCTGTGCACGCCTCACCAGTACCACTCAGCACCTGCCAGCCGGCCCATTTACCAACCGCATAGCATGCCCACCTGGTGGTGTGGTCTGCTGTGAGGAAGAAACCCTCCGGTGCCTTGGCATTGAAGCTACCCGAAATGCGGCTGAGCAGGCAGTGCGCAGCACCCACGTTGGCACAGTAGCACCGCTGGCTTCCCAGCTCGACCAGCAGGAGCACCGCCGACGCCCCGCTGCTGGCCTTGGTCTGCACGCGTGCGGAGCAGGGGCACGTGATGCAGGCAGGGCAGGCAGCCGAAGGCAAGTGGGCGTGGTGAAGGCTGAAGGGGAGGGTTGTGTGGGAGACATGAGAATACCTGTGACATTGTGCCCATGCCCTTGGGGACTTCCTGCATCAGTGCAGCGCCATTGGCCGCGACAGCAAATGCCCTCCGTTATCTAAGCATGGCCATGCGGGCGAGCAACAGCCGGCCAGCACCCACCGAGTGCTTCAGGCGTTCGGTGGCAAAGATGGCTGCATCTAGGCGCTCCAAGGTGGCCTTCAGCGCCTCCAGGGGGTTGCCCGGGTGGCGCACGATGCTCTCTTGAAAGAGCTGCGCTTCGGATGGGTGCAGGAACCGGCGGGGTGGATGGGCTTCTGGCAGCCGAGCAGGCACGCGTTGCTGCCGGCACAAGCAGGGAGGGCGGCGGCAGGCGGCCTAAACAGGACATGCACCTCCAGAAACGTACCTCGAGCACGCGGCTGCGACAGAAGGCGGCCACGGCATGGCGGTCTGCGCCCAACCCCTCAAACAGCGCAACCAGCACGCCCTGCGGCGTCTGTCGCACGAGCAGCGGAGTGGCGTCGCCCGCCGAAAGCCGCGCCTGGCTTACGGCCACCTGCAGGCCTCCTGGTGCGCACTGCACTACGGGGTGCAGCAGGCGATCCGTCAAGCCGGCCTGCAGCTGGTGGGCTGGACGCGCCTGCTGCGGGCTGTCGCTAGGGGCGCTGCAGCACTGCCCCATGGTGGCCGACGGCTGTTTGACGATCACCAGATGTAAGATGTCACAAGGCACGCCAGCTGTGGCCTCCTACGTTTGCATTTCCTTCCTGGCGCGCCACGCGGCAAAGTCGCTCGAGCGCGCTGTGGACCCCACAGACCAGCCTTTCGCCTCCTTCTTCTCTTGTGTACCCGTGATCAAGCCAGTTGAAACCTGGGCCTTGGCCCTCGGCACAGCAGCCGGAACCCATGCTCTCGGCAGCGGCTCTTGGCCCCTGTAAACCGGTCACGGCAACTGCCGTTGGCCGCTTGGTGCTGCCGAGACGCTCGCCAGCCGCCCGTGCGGTGCCCAACTCCACCCACCGGCGGCAGCGCCTTGTTGTGGCAGCCCGCCAGCGGGCCACGGGGCGCAGCACCGCCTCGCAGCCGCCGCCGGTGGACCCCGACAGTCGCACGCGGGCTTTCCGCAGGTCACCCAGTGGCAGGAAGGCGCCAGAGAAGGAGCCATTCGATGCAGAGGTGCGTGGTGTGGGGTCCATTGTGCCGCAGCCGCGTGTGCGTGCAGCTGCCAGCTGGCTGTGCGGCGGCGGCAGGGGGATCAAGCCCCGCACCCATCTGCGTGTCCAGGGTGATCACAACACAAGGCACCCTCACCCCTGCATGACCTCATCCTGTGGCGTCCACCGCACCAGCGCAGACTGCTAGTGTTGGCATGGCATGCATGCCTTCTGCCCAGCGCAGAGTGCGCCCCCCATCAGCCGCTCACGGCCCACCCCGCCCCCTGGCTCCCATGCAGCTGTTTGTGCTGTTTGGCCTCCCCTGCGGCTGCCTGCTCGTCGCCTATGCCTTCAACGAGCCGTCCTCCCTGGCAGTGGCCATCCCACTGGGTCTGTTGATTCCGGGCGTGAGGGACGTGCTGCTTCACGTGGGCACCGACGCGTTTCGGGCCGTCCGCCGGGCGGCACGCTTTGTGTCTGTGGATTCCGCAGATGCTTACAGTGAAGAGGAGGAGGAGGCTGCAGAGGAGGAGCACGCACGGCAAGAGGGCGGCATGCGCTGGTGGCAGCAGCGGCAGCAGCAGCAGCAGCAGCAGCCTGCGTGGGGCCGGCGGGTACCACCGCCGCCGCCGCCGCCACCGCCGCCACCGGCCCCTCAGGTGGGTTCAGGACCCCTGGCACCCCAGCTGTGCCGCTTGACATCGCCTGGCTGTTATTACTCGTCTTTGCAATTGCGCCTCGCTCCCCCAACCCCTACTGCCATGCTGTGCACCTGCACTCTCAACCGGCCACGCGCCTGCACAAGCGCGCTCAATCCGACGCCCGCCCGCAGCTCTCACTTGGTCACCCCCTCAACTTCTCACCCATGGGTTTGCCCACTTGCTGGCTTCCTTCCTGCTGCAGGCAGAATACGAACTGAGGGCAGAAGACTATGCTGTGTACCCCTCGCCTCCTGCTCAGCCTGCGCCAGAGCAGCAGCAGACGTGGCAGCCGGAGCCGCAGCAGCCACCATGGCAGCAGCAGGCCTGGCAGCCGCAGCAGGGGCAGCAGCAGCAGCAGCAGTCGTCTTGGCAGCAGCAACCAGGCCAGCCGGGACAGCAGCAGCAGGGTGCTTGGCAGTCGGAACAACAGCCCCCCTCGCCAATCGCCCAGGGGTGGCAGCAGCAGCAGGTGCCGCGCTCGCCGTTTGCTGAAGGGTGGCCGCAGCAGCGGTCACCGCGCTCGCCATTCGCCCAGGGGTGGCCGCAGCAGCAGGTGCCGCGATCGCCCTTTGCAGACGGCTGGCCGCCTGCTGGTGCAAGCGGCAGCACTGATGCCGGCCACGGCAGCTGGCAGCAGGCGCCTGGCCCCTCCAGCTGGAATGCCTCTCCCGCCCCCGACACCACCGGCAGCTGGCGTTTCCGCCGCAGCAGCCGCGGCGGCAGCCCCACAGCAGCGGCGGCACCAGCAGCGCCCGCCACCGCTGCCATGGCACCGCCGCGCCGGCGGCGGCCGGGCAGGCTGGCACAGCCGGGCGCCCAGGGCAGGGCCCGTGTGACCACGGGAGCGGAGCGCCGGCGTGACCTCACCCCGCTGCTCCTGCGCCCACTCTTTACCCTCATTCCATTCCTTCGTTACTGGGGAGGCTTCCTGTAGGCAGGCAGGCATAAGGCGCTGCCCAAGGCCTGCCCGCCT
The DNA here is from genome assembly GCA_029339195.1 of Micractinium sp. NFX-FRZ. Taxonomy (NCBI): domain Eukaryota; kingdom Viridiplantae; phylum Chlorophyta; class Trebouxiophyceae; order Chlorellales; family Chlorellaceae; genus Micractinium; species Micractinium sp. NFX-FRZ. The sequence continues at coordinate 44,800 of JAPTJF010000329.1, forward strand.
GCTCCCACCTGTGCTTGCGGAGCAAGTGCTCCCCACTCAGTCCGGGCAGCGCCACCCGCATGCGCTGCGAATGCATGCTCGTAGGCGCACACAGCACCCACTCGCGTTCCCCCCTGTACTGCTCAATTCACATTAATACCATCCCGCTGCCCTGCGTGGGCTTCCCCCCATCCCTGCCCCACCGCATGCACTCGTGCGCGCCGGCCCCGACATGTGTCCATGCCCGCCCGTCTCCCCATGTTGATCATATGTAGCTGCCGCCCTGCTCACCACGCTGCGGCACCGCTCTGACCCGCTCTGTCCCATTAGACCGCCTGATGCCCATTCATGTTGTCGCCTGAACCTGTCAGACCTCTCATTGCCGCTAATTTGGCGCTTCCAACCAACGAACCGCCCCACACGTGTGCACCCTGCCATGGCAACAAGGGCCGCAACCTGTACCTACCACCCGGCCCATTGCCTTGCATGCCATTCATCCGACCAGGTTGCGAAATTTTGGCTTGCACCTGGGCGCCCTGGGTGGGCGCCCAGGTGCCCACCCAGCCCTTCTTGTGCAACTTACTTGCCCAGATTCACTCTTGACACAGAGCCAGCAAATGAATGAGCAAACCAACGAAATGTAAAATTCATCTGATCTACACAGTCACTGTGAGCAATATACATACGCAGCGTGGGGAGCAGGCAAGCTGTGTGCTTCGATTTGACGGCATTCACGCCGGTGGGATACCTTCGCCCCTCAGAGCTCATCCCGCTTGACACTGCCCGCAGTAGCGGTGGCTGCTGTGCCCGCTTCCAGCTGCTGCTCCCGCCCCTCCTCGCCACCCGCCGCCTCCGACCCTACTGCCCCTGCCTCTGGGCTGCCGACTCCCTCTGCCGGCACAGAGGCCAGCGGGCGGGTGCAGTGCTTGGCTGTGGTGAGGCAGAGGAAGTCGGAGGCGCTGTCGATGTCCACCTCACCGTTGCGCAGTGCGTGGGACAGGTCGTCCTCGTGCCTGCAGGGACAGTGTGGAAGGGAACGCAGGCGAGTGGGCGCACAAAGAGCAGGCAGTGAAGCTCGCGGGGGTGGGCGCTGAAGGATGGTGGGGCAGGGCAGAGCGGTTGGTGCAGCCAAAGAGGGCGGTGGACGGGGGCCAAAGAGGGGGAAGGAGGCGGGCACGAGGCGGCCACTCAACATGACAGCTTTCTCCGTCCATTCATACCCCTGCTCGACTCCCCCTCCCTCCCACGTGCATCCAGGTCCCCAAGAGGCCATGCCAGCTCCAAACGGCCATGGCAATGCTGATCGGCTTTCCATCCCCTCACCCAACTTTTTGTAGGCAAACCCCAACATAAAGCCAGGGCCTACACCCCCTCGGAGCTCCCACCTTTCCAGCAGATCGTGGCAGAACTTCAGACATAAAGCAAGGCACATGCACCCTCGGACCTCCCACCTTTCCAGCAGGTCGTGGCAGAAGTTCTCCAGCTCCTTGCGCTGCTCCTTCCTCATGTGGATGTTGTAGTTGCGGTTGATGTTGAGGTCCGCTGCGCAAGGAGGGTACAGAAAGGGACAACATAATAGGACGCGTCAGGGAGGGCAGCAGGCACGGGGACGAAGACAACAATAGCTCATCTGGCAGCTGAGCTAGCCGCAAGTTGTGAGGCCAGCTGCACATGCCAATCAACCACTTGGCCTGCCCCCCAATCGCCCCCGCACTTCCTCCATCAGATGGCCTGCTCCACACACCAGAACATGGAACGCACGCAGCCTGGCTGCCGTCACTCTCCACAGCTCAGTGGCAGCCCTGCGTTCACAACCCAGTTGCACCCCCTGGGGCGCACCGGAGCGTGCCCAGCGTGCCGCCTCGCTGCCGTTCCTCTCCACCAGCTCGTAGGCAGACATGCCGTCACACAAGTCTTCCAGCAGGTGGATCACACGCAGCTCGCTCATCCTGCAGGTGTAAGGGAGGCAGTGCACGGCGTGTGTGTTGGTGTATGTGTTGTGTGAGTGTACCAGCTAGCTGCACAGGTCCCCCAGCAGAAGAATGGCGCCCAGATCCCTTAACGTGCAAAGAGATTGGCGGAATCGCAGGATTGAAACGGTTGGCGTGAGCGTCGTTGCTGCCGAAGCGGCAGCAGCAGCGCCCTGGTGCACGACAGGGCGGCAGGGCGATGCGGCGCATGGGCCGCCACACAAGCAAGGCCCAGTACTGGTGCCCCCTCCCCCCCTCACTTGTAGTCAATGACCTTCCCCCAGCGCTTCCCCTCCTGCACGCAGCGGGCACAGCACAGCACGGAGGCGCGCCGGTAAGTGGCCCGTCGGTGGGGGCTGCGTGACAGCGGCACACACATTCCCCCTGCCCCGCCCGCCAGTGCCCCCTGGCAATCGCTGGCAGACCGTCGCAGGCAGGCAGCTGCTGCGTGCCGCCTCCCCAGCTGCAACCACTGCTGAAAAGTTTACGCAAAGGCACATCCAGCTCCTTCCGCCCCTGCCATTCGCCCCTGCCGTCCACCTTGTCCAGCCGGTGCCTCATGTCCAAATGGTTGCTGCATGGGCAGTGCAGGGTGGTTACGATGCATTGAGCTTGAAGTCAACAGTCTGCGCACATCCACGGATGTATCCCATCTGCTGTCATCAGCTGGGGCCCCTCTGCTTGCTCAATTTCCCGCCCCCCTACCGTGGTACCTCCTCCTCCAGCTTCTTTGTCAGCACATCCTGCAGCCAAGGGAGAACAATATTTGGCACAGTAACAGTGAATAATATGTGGGAAGTCCGCGCAGGCCCACTCGGTTCGGGGGAGCTGCTGGCGCCGCCGTCTCGCTTCCGGGTGGCGGCGTCCCGCCTGCCGCTGTGGCTCGTCCCTTGCCCCGCCCTTGCCCGGCTCGTCCCTGCTCACCGCCACCGCACGACAGGCCGAGCATCTAGCCCGCATGCTGCTGCGAGCTAGGGCAGCAGGGGCGCAAAGCAACAGCAGCAAGGCTGCCACCGCCAGGAGGCCGGTCAAGGCGTGGCGGGCCATTGGGGCGGCGCTTCAATAGCGCACCCCACTGTAAAACACTTCAAGCACATCAAACGCCCACATGGCCACTTCGCTGCCCTGCTGCGCAGCAGCCAGAGCGCAGCAGGGCGGGCAGCCATTTGCAGGTGGTGCTGCATGCGTCAAGCAGCATTCCCTTTCAGAACGCCTCGCAGCGACGACCCCTCGCGCCAGCCAAGGTCGGAGTGCAGGCCTCCCCAGCTGTAGGCAACGGCACGACTTACGGCAGCAGGGCCTCACCACCGCTGGCAAGCGAACTTGGCACCCGCGAGCCACATTTTGCAAGCCCATCCCGTCATGGCGACCGCGCTCCACAATTCCGCTCGCCCGCTGGTCCAGCAGCAGCGTGGGCCCGCCCGGGCTGTGGCCGCAGCGCCTCGCCGAGGCGGACGCAGGCTCAGCTGCCGGGCTATTGCCGCGCCAGAGGTGCCCCCAGCCACCCAGGTGAGCCGCTGCACCGGGTTGGCGCCTGCGCTGGCGGCGGCGGCGGCAGCCAAGCAGGTAGCAGTGGGCGGCGGTGCACTAAAGGCCGCTCGATGCAATGCCAGCCTTATTAATGTCCTGCGAAAGTCAGAAACACTGTTACAGCTGGAAGATGCGCAGCGTCCGACTTGCAATGCCGCCGCCCGCCGCCCTCTGTTGCCAGAATGGGTCCGCCGCGCCGCAGAACGGCGCCACCCCCAGCAGCGGCCTGCCCTCGTTTGGCAAGGAGGCCATGGGGGTCAATAGCAAGAAGCGGATCCTTGTGCTGGGGACAGGTGCGGGCAGCAGGGTTCGTGGTCAACGGGACAAGCAAGCGGGCGGGCCTGTGTGGTCCCATGAGGATGATGTGGGCATTCAATGCACTGAATGCCAGCTCCCTGCAGCAACAGTCTGTCATGCATGGTGCCCGGCTCAGCTGCGAGGTATAGCAGCCTGCTCATTGAGTGGGTGGCCGCTGCTGACGGTGTGCTGCGCCGGTCCACGCAACGCGTCCACTGGCCTGCCCCGCTTCTCCACCGCCCCCCTCCTGCAGGCTGGGCTGCCATGAGCTTTGTGAAGGCATTTGACGAGAGCATGAAGGAGAAGTACGAGCTGGTGCTGGTGTCGGTGAGTGGCGGCTGCGGCTGATGTCGGTGGCTTGCGTCAAGCGTTCGCCGAAGAACAACGAGCGCAAGCGCGGGGGAGAGCAGGGGATGGGTTTGCCTGGGCGGAAAAAACAGTAAAAAAACATATCCTTGCTCCCCCTGCCTCCAATTCCTTTGCAGCCACGTAATTACTTCGTGTACACGCCTTTGCTGCCCGCCATGTGCGCTGGAACTGTGGAGGAGCGCTCAATCGTGGAGCCCGTGCGCGCGGTGCTGGGCACCAAGGTGAGGTTGCCAGCCGTAACAGCTTCCATTGCGTCGTGCCTGGCACCGCTGCATTGGATTTTGCATCACGTGGGTTGCAGTCAGGGCTGTGGGGCTGGAGAAGTGGGCACTATATTGCCGGGCCGGTGCGCCCAAATCTGTCAGCGGCATTTTCGCACCTGCGACGCAAGTTCCTCAGGCCTTGTGCACCGGCACGCCGCACATTCTGACGCGGGGTGCTGCTGCTGCTGCTGCTCGCCTGCTGCATCCGTGTCCCTGCAGGGCAAGTTCTTTGAGGCCAAGTGCACGGACATCATGCCGGAGGAGAAGAACATTGTGGCCTGCTTCCCTGGTGAGGCGCGCCTGTGCCCTGTGCCCTTTGCCCTTTGCCCTGCCTGCAAGGTGTGCGTCTCCCGCCTGGGCTTGGGTGGGTGGACAGCAGCATGAGCACCTCATGCCTGAGCAGGGCAGCGGAGCCTGCAACGTGCGGCTCGCGCCTGGGGCTTGGGAGGGCGGACAGCTGAGCAGGGTTACGCCTGAGCCGGGCAGGAGGGGTGTTGGGGGCAGGGGAGCTTGTGTGGATGGGGCCGGCAGGGCATTGTGCTGGAGGAGCAGAGCAGGGTGGCCTGCATGTTCGAGTGGGGCGCTGGGGGATATGAAGGGGCACCGATGCGGGGAGGGGACGGGCACGGGCAGTGGAGGCAGGAGGGCACGCGGGGGCTGTCGAGGGAAGCAGATGGCAGAGTCACCTCGGCAGCACCCAAATGCCAGCTTCCACCTCAGGCCTCCGCCCGCGCACCCCGCGCATACATGTTCTGCCCAACGTCCCAACCCGCTGCCTGCCGCCCTGCCTCCCAACCTGACTCCCTGCCTGCTGCCCTGCATCTTGATGTGACGCCCTGCCTGCCGCCCTGCCTGCCCGCCTGCAGAGGACGCCGGCTTCCCGGAGGCCTGCTTCAAGATCAGCTACGACTACCTGGTTGTCGGCGTGGGGTGAGCCGACGGCCTCCCCTCCTCCCGTGTGCTGGTGCTTTGTATCGGTGGCGCACGGCAGCGCAGCAGCAGCTTGCAATGCGCGCGTGGGTGGGCTGAGAGCTGCACCTTCACCTGCTCAGGCGTGCCGCCTGGCGCAGCGGTGTTGTGACCAAACGGACGTGCCCATCCGGCTTCCAGCCTGGCGCCCCCTGGGCTTCTTGCACACTCCCGCCTGCACACTCCCGCCTCGCTCTCACCCCACCCCTCCCCTCTCCTTCCCCTCCCCCTGCAGCTCCATCAACAACACGTTCAACATCCAGGGGGTGCAGGACCACACCATGTTCTTCAAGACGGTGGAGGACGCCTCCCGCCTGCGCCTCCGCATCTCAGAGTGCTTTGAGCGCGCCGCGTTGCCGCAGACCACCGCCGAGGTGGGTGGGTGGGTGCACATGTGGTGTGATTGTGGACTGTAGGGCAGAAGTGCCTGCGCTGCTGTGCAACTGAGAGTGCTTTGAGTGCGCTCCGCTGCCGCAGACCACCGCCGAGGTGGGTGGGTGCCCATGGCTAAGGGTTGTGCTAAGGGTTGTGGACTGTAGGAGGGAGGTGCCTGTGCTGCTGTGCATCTCCAAGTGCATTGAGCACGCTCCGCTGCCGCAGACCGCGGCTGGGCGGGCGCTTGGTTGGCACCAAGGCGACTGGCAGGCTTTGGGCGCGCAGGGGCGCAAGAGGGCGCTGTCCCTTGCGATGATTGGCGCACTGCTCCCGCCCTCTGCCGCACCACATGAAGCCACACAGCACTGGTGCTTCCCTTTCCCCACTCCCCGCCCGCCCGCAGGAGCGCAAGAAGCTGCTGTCGTTTGTGATTGTGGGCGGCGGCCCCACGGGCGTGGAGGTGGCTGCTGAGCTGCACGACTTGATCACTGAGGACCTGGTCAAGCTGTACCCCGACCAGGTGAGCTGGCCAATTGCCATCGCCTGCATCGATAATCAACGGGCACTGATCTAGCTGCAGTGTGTGTGGGGTGTGTGTTTGGGGGACAGGTGGGCAGGACGGGTGCGCGCGTGGCCCCTGAGCTGCACTCCGACCAGGTGAGCTGTCAAAGTGCCGTCGACTAAATTGACAGCTGTCGGGCATTCAGCTGGCTGCAGCGTGGGTGGGGTGGGGTGTCACTTGTACCCCGACCAGGTGAGCTGCCAAAGGGTATGAAGGCAGCTGCAGCGTGTGCACGGTGTGTTTGGGACAGGCGGGCAGGACGGGTGTGCAGCGGTGTGCTGGCCGGGGTGCAGGGGTGGACGCTGAGCTGTGCGGCCTGAGCAGTGGAGAGCTGAGTGAAGTCATTGCCCCGGTGAACTGAGCGGTACTCGTACAGCCTGGGGGTGGCAGAGAACGCTTTTCCCTGCACCCCTGCACCGCCTGCCTCTCTCCTCACGACAAGCTTTGTGAGCCGGAGTCTTCAATGCTGACACACTGAGTGCCCGTGCACCCCTGTTCATGTCATGCTGCAGGTCCAGGATGTGTCCATCCGTGTGGTGGAGCTGATGGATCACGTGCTGTCGATGTACGACCGCGCCATCGGGCAGTACACCGCAGGTACGGCGGGCAGTACAGTACAGTCGGGCAGCACAGCCCGAGTGGAAGGATGCTGGCGTGTTGATGTGCCTGTGGTATTGGGCAGTACACCGCAGCTGTGATGAGAGCCTGCCACGGCGCGAGAGCCGTTTCCTCATCTGCATCACACGCCACCGCTGCCAGCCCTGCTTGCCATCCCCACCCCTCCATCCCTGCCACTCTCCCTGCACCCCTGCTGCGCGCTTCAAGCGCAGCGGCATCCGGCTCAAATTCCCACACTCCCACGCATCTGCTGCCTATGAGATATATGCCTCAATTTGCACCCTTTGTCCCCCTTCTTCACTTCTTGCAGAGCGCTTCAAGCGCAGCGGCATCGAGCTGGTGCTCAACTCTCGCGTCAAGGCGGTGGGACCCGACACCGTGACGGTCGTCGACAAGCAAGACAACGTGAGTTATGTGTCGACAAGCAGGGGCTTGGTGCCGCCTGCCGCCGGCTTTGAGTGCTGGCGAGGTGGTCGTGTGGTGGCGACAGGGTGTGCTGGGCACCTGGTTCTAATCACGGTGTTGTGTGCCTCGGCCCCCTGTTTGCTCCTTGGAAGGGACAGCCTTTTTTTGAGGATGAGGTCACCTGTGGTGCCTGCTGCCAGGGGCGTTTTGCCCACCCCCATCCCCACGGTTGTGATTGGCTTGCTGGGTTCAAGGCTGGCTCCCTGGAGGAGTATGGCAGGTCTTTTGGCTCCTAGGGTTTGGTTTGCGGATGTCTGTTTTTCTACGCCAACATCTAAACCCCAACCCTGGCCCCCTGCAGGAGTACGAGATCCCCTTTGGCGCCTGCGTGTGGGCCACCGGCGTGGCCATGCACCCCGTGGTGCGCACCCTGTCGGAGAAGATTGGAAAGGACAAGCAGGTGGGTGGGTGGGCGGGGTGGGCGAGCCTCCAGTGGGCCAAAAGCAAGGTGGCTAACAAGCAGTCGGGTTGCCCAGGCAGGGGCGGTACGAGTGGTGCTGGTTGGTGCGGAGAAGCTAGGCGCGGGCACGGTACGGCGTTGTGTGCGTGTGTGTGTGTGTGTGTGTGCGCTTGGTTTCCTGCTGTGCGCTTGCACTGGCGAGGGGGCGCTCCTGTGCTGAGGGCAGCGTGCAGGGGGCGAGCGGCCACCCCGCCCCCGCCCCTGCCCCTCTTCCCTTGCCCCAGCGTCGCCAACCCACACATGCATGGCCTAAACCCCATGACCTCCCCCTCCCCAACCGTCCAGAACCACTTCCGGTCCGCCGTCACCGACGAGTGGCTGCGCGTGAAGGGCAGCAACGGCACCATGTTTGCGCTGGGGGACGCCGCCACCATCGAGCAAAACGGGGTGGGTGGGTGGGTGGGCACGCCGGCATGCCGTCACACACGTGCCTCTGCTCGTCTTGATGAGACGCAACCCCCAGCGTGTGTGTTGTGCGTTCTGTGCTGTAGCATCGAGCTGGCCAACACAAGGCGCATCAGCTTTCAACTGCTGGCTGACACAGTTGGACCACACACAGGGATCATTGCACACACACACTGAACAACAACAGGTCGCCTGATTGTTGGCTGTGCCTGCGTCATCACCCGCCTTTTGCTTCTTGCCTTACCTGCTCTGCCTGCCGCAGGCCGTGGCCAAGGCAATGAGTTGTTTGACAAGTATGCGGCCACTCACATGCACTGAACAACAGCACATTGGTTTGACTGTTTTCTTAGTTTTGCCTCTTGCTACTGACCTGCTCTGCCTGCTGCAGGCGGTGGCCAAGGCCAACGAGCTGTTTGACAAGTATGCGGCCACCCACAGCGACGGGCGGCTGACGCTGGAGGAGCTGCAGCAGCTGATGCGGGAGGCGAGCCAGGAGTTCCCCCACCTGAGGGAGCACGCCACCTTCCTGGACGGGTGAGCCTGCCGGCTGGGTGGAGGGATGGCTTGCTGGCGGGCGGGCTGGCTTGCGGGATGCCTGGCTGGCTTGCGGGATGCCTGCCTGGCTTGCCCTCACGGCGGTGTGTCTCCAGGGTGGGCGGTGGGCGGCTGTGGCGGGGGGAGCACAGGGGTGGGGCGTGTTGCACCTGCGGGGGCATGCGACCAACCCCATTGGATGGGATGAAAGGCGGGGCAAGGGACGTTCTTTGTGGCAGCCAAGCCAACGGAGTGGCGGGCTGGTGCTCCCAACACCCTCCTCTTTCCCCTCTCCAACCCGCACTGCACGCTCCGCTGACCCCCACCGCTCTCTGCCTTCACGCACGTACCCTGCATGCCCCAGCCAACCTCCTGCTCTGCCCACTTTAATGCTCCCATGCTTGCAGCAAGCTGGGATCCCAGCGGTTTGGCGGGCTGGTGTTCAACGCCTTCCTGGAGGCCAACAAGGACAAGGCCAACGTGAGCGTGTGGCTGAGCTGGCGGGCTGTGTGGGGGCAGTGGCGGGCGCGGGTCGGGTGGGTGGTGGGGGGCTGGACGGCCGCCTGGACTGTCTGCCCGTCCCTTTTATTGTTTTCTTGTACCGCACGCTCGCCTGCTGCACCACCTGCTCCCTTCCCCACTGTACCGTTAGCTCAACCCTTGTAGTGCCCCCCTCGCCTCCCCACTGTACCGCAGATGTACCGCGAGCTGAACATCGACCCCACCTCCACCCTGTCCCGCGAGCAGTTCTCCAGCCTGCTGGGCAACATCGACAAGGGGCTGCGCGCCCTGCCAGCCACTGCCCAGGCAAGTGGGCTGACTGTGGGGATGAGTGTTAAGGTTATCGCCCTGAGATCCTTTTGGTGTGGGCAGGGGCGGCGAGGAGCATCAAGCATGCAATGGCTGCCCCGCTCGGCACGCGAGCTCTCCAGGCTACCTGCGCCTGGGGCTGAAGACGTGTTGGGGAGGACCGTGCCCTGCCAGCGTGTGCTGCTGCTGAATCGCTCCCCCCATTTTTCGCACATGTGCTCAATTGCTGGTGCGTGTGTGTGTGTGCCTCCCATGCTTTGCAGGTGGCGCGGCAGCAGGGCGAGTACCTGGCCGAGGCGCTGCGGGCGGCAGATGGGCGTGTCGACGGTGCGCCTGCACCCGCCTACTAGCGCCTATACATGCGCCCGCGCTTGAACCAGCGCCTGTGCCTGTGTGCCCATGCCTGTGCGCACCTGCCCCACCCGGCCTCCACCTGCGCCCCTGCGCCCCTGTGCCTGGCCCTCCCCCCAACGTCGCCCCCACCCCCGGCCGCTGCAGAGCTGCCCAAGCTGGCCCCGCAGTTCAAGTACAGCCACAAGGGTAGCATGGCATACGTGGGCGGAGGTGCGCGCTGCTCTGTGCAAACTGAGCATGCTGGGACCTGCTGTTGTCTCGCCTGTGCCAGCGCCCCACCTTGTGCGCGTGAGCAGCGGTCCTGCCACCCCGCCGCCTGCTGCCGCTCTCACCGCTCTCCCTCCCTCCGCGTTCACCTCATCTCCCTCCCCCTCCCCCTCTTCATGTCTCCTCCCTCCCCCTGCTCCATCTTGCTCCGTAACCTCCCTCCCCGCTCCCCAGCACTCTCCCCCATCCCTTCATCCCCTCCCCCGTCCTGCCCCCCTTCCCGCCCCTCTCCCCCCTGCCCCCCCTCAGACCGCGCCGTGATGGACGTGCCCCAGGTGGGCCCCCTCATGGGCCTCACCGCCGGCCTGGTGTGGCGCGGCTTCGAGACCTGGTCCCAGATCAGCTTCCGCAACCGGGTGAGGCAGGCAGCAATCATTTTGATTCCCTCGACTTGGTGGCAGATGTGTAATAGCATAAATGATAGCTGTGCGGGTGGGGCTTCGGGGGGCTGGCCGCCATGTCAGGTTCCGCAGCCGGTTTCGTGTCCTGTGCGCTGTGCCCTGCCGTGCCTTCCCGTCTCCCCGGAAGCCGTCCTGCCCCCCTGCCCGTGTCCTCCGGCTTGCTCGCCCCCACCTCCTCCCTGTTCCCATCTGCTTACAACTCCGGTCCTGTGGCCCACGACTGGGCCCGCACCCAAATGCTGCGCCCCGGCCTCCCGTTCCACTTTTGAACACGCCCTCTGCAGATCCTTGTGGCCAACGACTGGGCCCGCACCAAGCTGTTTGGCCGGGACACCTCGCGCGTGTAGAGCGCCGCGCTGCCATGGGCCCCTGCTGACATGGCGCTCACATGCTTTGGCTGGGTGCCATCTGCGCTGGCGTCGCACCTTGCGGCGCACCTGGCACCCAGCGCGCTACCTGCTGCGGTCGGCATGCACTGCACGCGTGCGCCTGAATTAGCGGGTGCACGTGGCGGGCCAGCTCAGCCCCACACCTCCTCCTCATTGTACACCCCACCGCGCGCGCTGGCACTAGCCTCCCCACGGCACATTTCCCCCCCACACACACATTTCGTCAGCAGCCCCCTTTGATTCACCCCCCTATTGTATGACCCCGTCCGTCGAGCCCGCACTGATTGAAAATGATCAACCCCCCATCTCTATTCTGCCCGAGTAGCGACCCTTGGTCTTTTCAGCCACCGGCGGGCGCTGCCTGGGGTGCCCTGTGGCCTCCCTCCCTCCCCATGCTTGCCCCCCGTTGCGCCTTTTCTCCCCCAGCGCCTCCCTCCACGGCCCTTTCATTGCAATCCAACATTGGAGTTCAACCGCGTCCTGCTTCCCCTTCCCTCTTACCTAGTATCGCCCCCGCCTCCTTTGACAATAGGCCAGCCGCAGCCTCCGCCCCGGCTCCCTCTCCCACACCCCCATATTGAGTGCCGCGCTGCCGTGCTGAGCTCTGGATCCTCCCTTCACATGCCTGCTGTGTGTGGCCCCTGCCTGCTGTAACCTCGAGTGAGTGCACATGTGATAATGTGTTGGCATGCAGGTGGGGACAGGACACGCAGTGCAGAGGTGCCTGAAGGCGTGGCTGGCAGATCATGGCAGTGGCTGGGGTGCAAGGGAAAAAGGTGTTGTGACAGAACGGCAGGTGCAAGGGGGAAGGGTGTCGTGAAAGAACGGCAGGTGCAAGGGCTGGCGGTACCGCTGCGCTGGCACGGCTGGGAGCGCTGACGAGGCATTGCTGGGTGCCGAGAATGAGAGGGAGGCGGAGGAGCCAAACATGAAGAGGGCAAAGTGTGGGCCTAGAGAGGTGCAGAGGTGCCTGAAGGCGGCACGTGAGGTGGCCAGCAGCGCAGGCAGTGGCTGGAGTGCATGTGGGCGGGTGGTGTGTGAGAACGGCAGATGCAAGGGCTGGCGGTACCGCCTGCATTGGCGTGGCTGGGAGAGAGCGCTGACTTTGGGTGCTGAGAGTGAAAAGACAGAACGGGGCGAAGACGAGGAGGCAGGCGCAGCGTGGGCTCATGAAGCAAGCACAGGTGTGGCTCCCCCCATGGGAACAGTGGGACAGAGGCAAACAATAGCCAAAGGCGGGAGCTGTACAGGGCATGACCGCCCTGGCAGACCGCTGGATAGCTGCGCGTGCCTCGCTAAACAGCAGCTCATCAGCTGCTGCCCGCATCGGCCCTGCGCTGCGCAGCCAGGTACTTGCGCCGTGCCCGCCAGGCTCGCACCATCTTATCAGCTAGCAGGTTGATGAGCAGCAGCTGGATGCCGGCGGTGGTCAGGTCCAGCTGCGTGGCCAGATCCATCGCTGCGGAGGAAGGCGGCAGTGCCGCGCTGGCATTGCGCAGGAAGAAGTCACGGAAGAGTATGTGCAGGGTGGACCAGACGGCCGCTGCCAGCAGAACCACCCAGCTCAGAGCCGTGCACTTGATACGCAGGCACCTGAACTGGGTCTTGTAGTCCGTCACTCTGGCAGACGGCTGCATTCAGGTAGGGAGAGTGGCGGGGAGGTGAGCAGGGCTACCACGGCCAACTGGCAGGGCTGCTGTGTGTTCCGCCTGCCAAGCTTGCGTGAAGCGGGAATGGATGCAAGGAGTGGCCGGGGTGGCGCCTTGCAGCTCACCGTGTTGCGCATGACGCCGACTGCGACACCAGCTGCTCTGTCAATGTCCTCGTCCACAAACGCACACTGCAGTCGCACGATGGCCCACACCTGGGTCGCCAGTGCCACCAGGACGACTGTGAGAGGCCACCCTGCCAGCTGCAGCGCCACGGCGAGCAGCAGGGGCGGTGCCAGGTAGCTGATGAAGGCTGGCAGGTGCGCCACCTCCTGTGCTGCGGAGCTGTCCAGCAGCGGGCCCGCCTGCGCCCAGGGTACGCTGCCGCTGCGCCCGCCGTTGCCGCTGCCTCCGGCAGTCGCCACCACGCGGTAGCTGGCCCGGTGCCGGGTGGCGGCCCGGATCTGTGGCAGGAGGCCTGCAGGGGTGGCGCAGCAGGCGGTGGCAGGTTGGGCTTGATGAGGCGGTGGGAGAGGGGTGGCGGTGCAACGTGCATGCATGGCACGCAGCATGGCTGGCAGAATGAAGCGGCGCTCGAGGGCATTCAGCCACCAACTCTGGCGCTTACGGGGCGGCTGGTGCAAGGCAGCGCCAGCCAGGCCGACACGCGCTGACATGCATTGTGCAATCATGGCCACAAGAACACTGCAGCAGGGAGGGCAGGTGCGTATGTTGATTGGGGAGGTGGGGCCAAGTGCTGGTAAGAGGTGGGATGGGTGCAGCGGGTTGGTGCCAGCACGAAACCCACAGGTACCGTCAGCCAGCCGCCGCAGCCACCGCCGCCGGCGGCGGGTCTCAAGAAGGGCAGCCCCAGCCGCGGCCTGCCCCTCAGCGGCGCTCCCTGGGCCCTCCAAGGGACAGCAGTGGCAGAGGGAGGTGGGCAGGCAGCCTGGGGAGAAGGGAGAGGTGGGCAGCCCACGTTTTGCTGGGGTTCGCACACCCACCTCTTTGCGCGCCAGGTCCTGATCCACGACGTAGACACGGCACCACAGAGCAGCAGTGGATAGCGCGGAACCCCAGCAGCTTTCCAGCAGAATCTGCAATCTTGGAGCCACCGCCGCGGCGTGCGCGACCAGACCAGCGCCCCTGGCATGCCTCTCTCTCTCTCTCGGCGACAACCAGGTCTCGTGTGCCATTGCCTCCGCGATCAGGCATCCTGCGTCTCGCTTCAGGCCTGGCTTTGAGCCCAGTTCGAGGCTCCGCAAGCGAGAGCATGTCCCCGACAGCCGTGCTCGGCTTCCGCCCGGCGCTGGTGCCGCGAGGTGCTGCCCGCTCAGCCGGCATTCTGGGTGCAGGTAAGGGCTGCTAGCTGGCCAGCAGCTGGCTCCGGCTTCGGCGCGCCCACCTCTCACTCTCTCTTTTCTTCCTGTCTCTCACGTTTCCCCTCTCTGCGCAGGCTGGCAGCCGCTGCGTAAGATGGGCCTGCGCCGCCACACTGCGCTGCTGTCGCCGCCACCGCCGCCGCTGCCGCAGCAGCGAGGCACGCCGCGTGCTACGCAGAACAGCGTCCAGTGGGCGCATGAACCCCTGCGGCGCCCTCCAGGAAGCTGGCGCAGCAAGCTGCTTTGCGGCGGCACATTGCTGGTCGTCGCAGCCTTTGATTTCATGATCGGCGCCGTCTTCTCAGCTTATGGTTGGTTGGTGTTCGCGCTGGCCATCATCTTCGTCCTGTGAGTGCGTGGCAGAGGATCTGGCTGTCTGTGCAGATACAATGCAGGGCGGGTGTGTTGCGCAGGATGCCTGGATGTTCCATTCGAGGGCGGCCCAGCCCCTGCCTGCTTACCAATCCTGTCGCGCCCCCTTTTCTGGCCTGCAGCTGAAACGGGCCCCCGAGCCGTCGCGCCGCGGCACGAGCGCAGGGTGAGCATCGCGCATGCTGGCTTGTCAGCGGGGGCAGGGCAGGGAGCACAAGTGTTGTTTCACACACTGTCCATCCAGCTGCGTGTGCCTGCTTGCTCACCCGCCCACGCCTGCTAGCTGCCCACCATCCGCCCCGCCTGCAGCGCACCCACGACTTGAAGGCGCACCGCTGCCCCAAGGCAGGCACAGTGAAGGTGCAACGGCGCCCACACCGCTGCCCTGGTTAAGCTTGCAGCTCCGCCGCCTGCCCCACCCATGCCAGTGAGAGCAGCCAGCCTCTCAAGTGTGCGCTCTGCCCACTCGATTCTGCTTTGCTGCCGCATGGCGTCATGCATGGCACGCACGTTCCTCTCTTGGACCACCCTTCCCAACCTGTCTCACCCGTCACTCACCCCCCGATGCTCCCTGCACCCACCCACCACGCCCCGCCTGTCATGTGAGTCCTCATAACCACACACCAACAAATCTCATTCAAACCGTGGGCAGCAACCCCTCCCATTTCCTTGCTTTCGCATCTGTTCCCCCAGCTCCAAGCTGTCGCTTGGGGGTCTCCGTCGCACGGTTTGATGCTGATAGACAGCCTGTGTGCTCAAACAAGCAAGCCGATCGTTTCCTGCCTTGTACTGTAGTTTGCTGCATCCCACCGGCACCTGACGGGAGCGCTAGCCCTTGCCATCCCCTATCCCTAAACCGCGCTCCCTTTCGGTAAAGCACTCGCGGCCTCTTTCATTGCAATCCAACATTGGAGTTCAACCGCGCCCTGCTTCCCCTTCCCTCTTACGTAGTATCGCCCCCGCATCCTTTGACAACAGCCAGCCGCAGCCTCCGCCCCGGCTCCCCCTCCCACACCCCCATATTGAGTGCCGCGCTGCCGTGCTGAGCTCTGGATCCTCCCTTCACATCCCTGCTGGGTGTGGCCCCTGCCTGCTGTAACCTCGAGTGAGAGCAAGCTCTGTGCACATGTGATAATGTGTTGGCATGCAGGTGGGGACAGGACACGCAGTGCAGAGGTGCCTGAAGGCGGCAGGTGAGGTGGCTGGCAGATCATGGCCGTGGCTGGGGTGCAAGGGAAAAAGGTGTTGTGACAGAACGGCAGGTGCAAGGGGGGAGGGTGTTATGAAAGAACGGCAGGTGCAAGGGCTGGCGGTACCGCTGCGCTGGCACGGCTGGGAGCGCTGACGAGGCATTGCTGGGTGCCGAGAATGAAAGGGAGGCGGAGGAGCCAAACAGGAAGAGGGCAAAGTGTGGGCCTAGAGAGGTGCAGAGGTGCCTAAAGGCGGCACGTGAGGTGGCCAGCAGCGCAGGCAGTGGCTGGAGTGCATGTGGGCGGGTGGTGTGTGAGAACGGCAGATGCAAGGGCTGGCGGTACCGCCTGCATTGGCGTGGCTGGGAGAGAGCGGTGATGAGGCTCCACGTTGGGTGCTGAGAGTGAAAAGACACAAGGGGGCGAAGAGGAGGAGGCATGCGCAGCGTGGGCTCATGAAGCAAGCACAGGTGTGGCGCACTCCCAAGGGAACAGTAGGGACAGAGCAAACACTAGCCAAAGGCGCGAGCTGTACAGGCACAAGGCTCCCCTCGCAGACCGCTGGATAGCTGCGCGTGCCTCGCTGAACAGCAGCACCGCATGCATCATCAGCTGCTGCCCGCATCGGCCCTGCGCTGCGCAGCCAGGTACTTGCGCCGTGCCCGCCAGCCTTGCAACATCTTGCCAGCCAGCACTTGGAGGAACATCAGCTGGAAGGCAGCAGTGGCCAGATCCAGCTGCGTGGCCCGATCCAGCTGCGTGGAAAAATCAGGCAGTGCCACGCGGCCAGTGCGCAGGGGGGCATCACGGAAGATTGCATGCAGGGTGGACCAAAGGGCAGCTGGCAGTAGGAGCAGCCAGCTCAGAAGCGTGCATTGCGCACGCGCGTCGATGAGCTGGATCTTGTAGGCCGTCGCGCGGTCAGACGGCTGCATTCAGATAGGGAGAGTGGCTGGGAGGTGAGCAGGGCTACCATGGCCAACCGGTAGGGCTGCTGAGTATTCCGCCTGCCAAGCTTGCCCAAGCGGGAATGGATGCAAGAAGTGGCGGGGGTGGCGCCTTGCAGCTCACCGTCTTGCGCCTGTCGCTGAATGTGGCACCAGCTGCTCTGTCAATGTCCCTGTCCACAGACGCCACCATCAGTCGCACGATTGCCCACAGCATGGCCACCTGTGGCGCCAGGACGACTGTGAGAGGCCACCCTGCCAGCTGCAGCGCCACGGACAGCAGCAGGGGGGGTGCCAGGTAGCTGATGAAGGCTGGCAGGTGTGCCACCTCCTGTGCTGCAGAGCTGTCCAGCAGCGGGCCCGCCTGCTTGCCGGGTCCACTGCCGCTGCGCCCGCCGTTGCCGCTGCCTCCGGCAGTCGCCACCACGCGGTAGCTGGCCCGGTGCCGGGGGGCGGCCCGGATCTGTGGCAGGAGGCCTGCAGGGGTGGGGCAGCAGGCGGTGGCAGGTTGGGCTTGATGAGGCGGTGGGAGAGGGGTGGCGGTGCGACGTGCATGTGTAGCACGCAGCATGGCTTGCAGAGCGAAGGGCATGCATTCAGCCACCAACTTACGGGGCTGCGGGTGCACGGCTGCAGCGCCAGGGAGGCCGACACGCGCTGGCATGCTCTGTGCAAGCATGGCCACAAGACCACTGCAGCAGGGCGGGCGGGCACGTATGTTGTGCCACAGTGTGCGGAGGCAGCGCATGTATGTTGATTGGGGAGGTGGATGGAGGCAGCGGGTTGGCGCAGCCACCAGCAGGCAACCCACAGGTACCGTCAGCCAGCCGCCGCCGCCGCCGCCGCCGGCGGTGGGTCTCAAGAAGGGCAGCCCCAGCAGCGGCCTGCCCCTCAGCGGCTCCCTGGGCCCTCCAAGGGACAGCAGTGGCAGAGGGAGGTGGGCAGGCAGCCTGGGGAGAAGGGGGAGGTGGGCAGCCCACGTTTTGCTGGGTTTACACACCCACCTCTGTGCGTGTTAGATCTTGATCCACGACGTAGACACAGCACCACAGAGCAGCAGTGGATATATGGCGAGGAACCCCAGCAGCTTTCCAGCAGAATCTGCAATCTTGGAGCCACCGCCGCGGCGTGCGCGACCAGACCAGCGCCCCTGGCATGCCTGTCTCTCTCTCGGCGACAACCAGGTATCGTGTGTCATTGCCTCCGCGATCAGGCATCCTGCGTCTCGCTTCAGGCCTGGCTTTGAGCCCAGTTCGAGGCTCCGCAAGCGAGAGCATGTCCCCGACAGCCGTGCTCGGCTTCCGCCCGGCGCTGGTGCCGCGAGGTGCTGCCCGCTCAGCCGGCATTCAAGGTGCAGATGAGGGCGCTGGCTGGACCAGCGCTGGCCAGCGGCTGGCTCCGGCTTCGGCGCGCCCACCTCTCACTCTCTCTTTTCTTCCTGTCTCTCACGTTTCCCCTCTCTGCGCAGGCTGCAAGCCGGTGCGCAGGATCGGCCTGCGCAGCCATGCTGCGGCAGAGCCACGGCCGCTACCCCTGCCGCCGCAGCAGCCCGGCGGGGCGCCCCGATCCGATGGTGCCCATCTAGAACCCTGGTGGGGCAAGCTCGCCTGCAGCGGCATAGCCGTGGCCTGCGCAGCCATCTCCTTCTGGTCCGGCTTCCCCTACACCGCCGGCGCGCATCTGCTGTTGGCCTTGCTCATCCTGCTGCGCTACCCGTTCGACATGTGAGTGTGCGCCAGTGGGCAAGTCCTGCTGCTGTCTGTATCTGCAGATACAGATATCGATACAATGCATGGCAGGCGTCCTGCACAGGTTGCTTGGATGTTTCATTCGAGGGCGCCCCTGCCCCTGCCTCCCTTCCAACCACGCCGCGCACTCCTTCCCTGGCCTGCAGCTGACACGGGCCCCCGAGCGGCCGCAGCATGCATGAGCTCAGGTGAGCATCGCGCACGCTGTCTTGTCAGCGGGGGAATGCAGGGCGGGGTTGCAGACGGGTCTTCTCGGTTGTTTGCTATTCATTCTTTCTTTTCACTTCAGCAACACCTTAGTGGGGTGGGTGGGTTGTGGAGCTGACCCGAGCCCATTTTCCCGCGGCCCCCGGCCGCCCAACAGGTCAGATCCTGGTTGATGAGCCGCGTGTGCCTGCTTGCTCACCCGCCCACCCCTGCTGGCCGCCCACCATCCGCCCGGCCTGCTGCGCAGGCGCGTGCACCCACGACTTGCGGGCGCACTGCAGCCCCAACTTGGCGGCAGGCACAGTGAAGGTGCAGGGGCGCCCACACCTCTGCCCAGGCACAGGCTGGGAGCTCTGCCGCCTGCCCACCCATGCCAGTGAGAGCAGCCAGCCTCTCTACTGGGGCTCATCCACTCCTGTTTTGCTGCCGCATGCCCCCAGGAATGGCAGGCCGCTTCTTTCTGTCTTGAACCACCCCTCCCTACCCGTCTCACACATCACCCCCTGATGCGCCACACAACCACCCGACACGCCCGGCTCTTCACATCACTCCTCACCCACACCCTGCAAATCCCATTCACAAGTGTACAGTAACCCCTCCCATTTCCTTGCTTTTGCGTCTTTTCCCACAGCCCCAAGCCGTCTCTTGGGGGGTGTACGTCGCAAGCTTTGTTCATCAGACTGTGTGCCCAAACAGACAAGGTAAAGCGCTCGGAATGTGCATGTCAAGGGCGCAGCTGGCAGCGGGCAGGCGCCAGCTGGCACAGGGGCCACTTAGAAGCACAGGCTGTGGGAGTAGTGTTGCGCTGCTTTACAACTTCGTGATGGCAGCAATGAGGTCATTTGCATGGGACTGTAAAGGCAGGCAGGCCGCACACAGTCAGCGAGGCGCCGTTGCAGCAAGCAAGCAGCGCTTGAATAACCGGCCAAAGGCTGTAGGGTCAAATTATTAACTGGGAGTCAGGCGCTACTTGGTGCGCACGCCCGGCTGCTGCACTGATGGTGAGCGCGAAAATCGAGCATGCATGAGGAGTGCAGTGCTAGCACGCACAGCATGGCCAATGCTTTCGGTTGCACCTGAGCGGGAGCGCAGGCTGGGCTCAGGCACCTAAAATTGGGGTTAATGACATTCAAAGGCACACGCAACATTCAGTGCTTGCTGCCGTACCGAGCGGCATTGCAGGGGGAAGTTGGTGGGTTGTTTTCATCTCAACGGGAAAGCGAGTCCAGTGTCAGAGGCGCAATCGAGGAGGCGCGAGGGAGCTCAGCGTGCTGGTGCAGAGGGCGCATGGGGCAGAGCATGGCGATAGATCGAATGAGTCACAGAAGAGAGGGTGTCCAGGAGTGGTGAAGGATTAGATTGGGACTGCAGGTGCAGCGCTGCTGGCAGCATGCCAGCGTGGGGGGGGTGACTAAGCACGCAGGCCATGGCTGGCCATCCAGGTGGTGGGGGACTGAGACACCTGAGGTGTGGTGAGGGTGGTGGGGTGGGGCAGTGTGGGTGGGGTAAGCAACGTGTTGGGGCGTGCTTTACTTGCTGGGGGGCGATCCAACGGGGGGCGCGGTGTCGTCCCAACTACAGCTGGCATGCTGCCGGCTGGCCAACGCTCAGGCGCCCAGCAGGCGAGCCAGCGCTGCCACAGGGTTGCAGGGGAAGCAGCAGGGCCCGTGGGCATGCCCAAGGCTGACAGCCCGGCAGCTGCCGGCCTGGACCGCGCCAGTGGCAGCGCTCAGAGGGGCGTCGGCCACGCTGCCCTGCACGCCGGCAGCGTGTGCACACGGCTGCTCCGCGGCTGGTGCCCGGCTGCCAGCAATGCCGTACACAGGCAGCAGAGGTGCTGCAGGCAGCGGCGAGCAGGCGGGCACTGCAGCCCTGGCGCAGGCTGGCTGGCACTGGGTGCTTGGACAGGGCCCAATGGGAACTGCTGCCCCTGAGGCAGCGGCTGAGGAGGCTGCCACCCAGGCAGCCACATTGATCAGGCTAGCGGCCAGGCCTGACTGCGGCGCCACCTCGGCTGCACCCAGCAGAGCGGGAGCTGCCGGGCCCAGGGCCGCAGCCCGCCTGGCTGTCGGTGCCAGCTGGGAAGGGCTGCCCTCTGGCTGCCCGCCCTGGATTTGGCTGTGCTGCTGCAGCTGCTGGTTCACATGCCAGCTGGCGCTCATGCCTGGGGCCACTGCCAGGTGAGGAGCTGACGTGGCAGAGCCAGCAGTGGGGTGCCCGCTCGCCTCCCGCTGCTGCCGCCGCCTCTTCCCAGAGTGCCTTGTGACGTACTCGTGGCCTGCATAGGGTGGCGAGCAGATGCACCACGTGTTTAAGCCTCACTGCCCATGAGAGGGTGTGAAGCGTCAGGCCCGTGCCCCCAATACGATTGGCATCTTCTTCAATTTCAAGAGAGCGCATAGCAGGGAAGATAGGGACCCGCCAGGCACAGGCACCGCCACACCCTGCAGCCCCCTGCCTGTAACCGACTCATTTCAATCGCAGCTTGCAGAGTGGGCCTGCCCAGAGCTAGTGCAGGTCCTGTGCCACCTGGCAGGCCATGCCTTCAGGCCCCCGCAGTAAGTACGAGCACACACCGCTGAGCGCCGCTAAGCGCTTCATGCCCCGCCCCCCTCACTCGCCTGCCACAGAGGCCACTCGGTTGATTGACGTGAACTGGCGGCCAGTGAGGCCGCCCTCCCGCTGGCTGCAGGTGGCGCTGCTACCTTTGGCCGCAGGGTCAGGCGCGGCTGTGCCAGCAGGTGCGGCGGGCGCGCCGCTGGCATGTGTGCCGGCTCTGGCGATACTGGCGCCTGCTGGGAAGGTGGCGGTACCGCCAGACAGCTCCAAGTCAGCGTCATTCGAGGCGCTGAAGCGCAGCTGCCGGCTGTCAGGAAACCTGGGGGTGCGTGGCTCCTGTGCCACCCCGGGGCCTGCAGGGGGGAGACGGATGGACAGGGCACGGAACGGGGGCATTCAAAACCCTAACTGGAGGGAAGACAGTATGCAGAGCATGGGCATGAATGAACGCATGTGTAGGATGGGCTAATACCGCTAGCAGTACCAAGGCGATCCATCCACGCAAGCTGGCATGAATCTGGCGGGCAGTGGGCATCGGCGGGTCGTGTGCCCCTCCCATGCACTCACCCCGGCAGGCACCAACTTCCAGCCTCTTTGATGCAACGCCCCTTGGCGCCTGCAGCGCCGCCAGGGCGGCGGCTTGCTCCAACACTGTGCTCTGCGCCTGCTGCGCGGGCTGTGCCGGCGCATGCATCAGCAGCTGCGGAGGAGAGCGGGCCCTCTGCGCTGCGCCGCTGCCAGGTGGCAGCCGCAGCGTATGCCCAGCTGGCTCGCCACACAGAGCGCCATGTGCCAGGGCTCCAAGCTCGGAGGCCATCAGTCCGCACGATGCCGCCTTCTCGCCGCAGCAGCACTTCTGGCCCGGCCACCGCTGCTGCACCAGGCGGGCGGGGCTACTGCGGCCGCCGCCTGCGGTACTAACGCCACTAGCACCGCTGGCGCCGCTACTGCCAACTAGCAGCTCAACCATCCCCTGCGGCTTGCCCTCAGCGCTAGCTAGCCCGGAAGCTCTTGCCGTTTGGGTGTGTGATGCGAGGCTGTGGGCGCGTGACTGCTGGCTCTCTACGGGCTCGCACCTCTTGGTCAGGGAGTTGCTCACTCAGGTTCGGGACTGAGGAGGTCTCACCAAGACCGAATGTGCAAATTTCGAGAAAGAATCAGATTTGCGAGAAAGAATCAGTTAAAGAGGATGAGGGGCAGCAAAGGGGGACGTGGACTGGTAGATTTGGGGTTACGTCACAAAGCTTTCAGGAGGGAGGATCTCGGACCAATTCAAAGAGTGCGTTGGCCCGGCGAGGTGCAACGATACCGCTGCTGAGATCCAGCTACCCTGCAGAGTCGCTGCCGGCCGTGGGGTGCCTCCTGACCTCCTCTCTTGCGCCGCCCCGCCCAGCCGCTGTGTCACCAGGTGAGCACTTGTGCACACAGCGGCTGGGCGTTTAATTCTGCAGGGCGCTGGTCGCAAGCACCCGTCAGCCATTGACGGCAGCCTGACGGGGCAGCTCCACAACACGATCAAGTCAGTGAGGCTGAGGGCGCCTCTGCATGGGCGAGCAATACGCCAGGCACACCATCCTGCTCGCGCATGCCTCTACCACATGTGGCAGTTGTTTAAATGAGTGCAGGCAGGTTTGCACAGGTTTTGAAGGAAAGACCAGGAAGCAGTGGACAGCCAGGCGTGCAGCAGCTTGCGGAGCGTGACCAGTACTACTACCCTAGTAGGGCACTTAGGAAGTTGAGGAGGCAGGGCAGGACGTTGAGCCGCCTGTGGGCAGTTCTGGCCATGGAACGAGTGGGGCAAGCCAAGCACAAGCCAGATGAATGAAGGCTAGGGGCAGCACTGCTCGCGGCCCACTTATGCTCCTGTTAAGCTGCACCAGCGACGTCATCAGCTGCTGCCAGCAGTGGCCCTCCTCTGCACAGCCAAGGTACAGGGCCTTAACCCGCCACAGGCCTCCTTTGGCTGCTCCAGCACCCATAACGCTGTTACACCGTGTCCCACCCATCTAACCGCCTTCGCACCCAGCGGCAGGTGCACACTGATGAGAAAGAGGCGCGTGGTGGGATGCACAGGGGGCAGACCACATGCTGCCCAGAGCCACGGGGGCCGGCCTGAACGCAGCAGAGCGGCTGAGTGCCTATGTAGGGGTGGTGAATCTCACCCTGCAGCAGGATGGCTGGCACCGAGGGCCCTGGTCCATGTGGGATGGCACAGGAGGTGTCGACGCAGCTGCTGCTGGGTGCCACAGCGGCAGGGCAGCCGCCGCAGGCGATGCTAGAGGCGGCTGCCAATGCTGACATGGCCCGCCAGGCGGGCTTTGCTGCACAGGGCAAGGGCTGACCAGCACAACGCGGTGCAACAGGCCATCGGGACCTACGGCCTAGACATAGGTGGCGGGCTCAGGCTCACCCAAGCGGACAGGCGGACCCTCATCACAGCGGCGATTGAGGGGCTGCTGGTCACGAGGATGATGGAAGGGATGCGAAGGCCAACAACGAGGCATGGCTACAGGTACGAGGGCCCACTGCAAGGGGACCCAGGCTGCATAATGATGGGCAGATGACGCCAGAACTGGAAGCGGGACGGGTGGCAGCAGCGCTGCACATGCCGACCGGCCACCAGAGGCGGTGCCACCGCGGCGGAAGAAGGCGCCCCCACCAGCGCCAACCCGTGTGTCTTTGTCTTTGCATCCACGACCAGGTCCCTTGCATTCTTGCATACCTTGCTTTGAGCCTCGGCCAGCAGCTGGCTCCGGCTTCGGCGCGCCCACCTCTCATTCTCTCTTTTCTTCCTGTCTCCCACGTTTCCCCTCCCTGCGCAGGCTGCCAGCCGCTGCGTAAGACGGGCCTGTCCCGCCACCGCCGCCGCCGCGGCAGCACGGCACGCCGCGTGCTACGCAGGACAGCGCCCAGTGGCCCCGGCCGCGCCCTCCAGGAAGCTGGCGCATGAGGCTGCTTTGCGGCGGCACATTGCTGGCCATTGCAGCCTATGATTTCTTGTCAGGCTCCATCCACGCAGCTACTGGTTGGATGGTGTACGGGCTGGCCATCCTGTTCGCCCCGTAACGAGTGCGTGGCAGCAGATAGCGCCGGTGGGCAGGTCCGTGTTGCTGCCTGTCTGTGCAGATACAATGCAGGGCGGGCGTCTTGCGCAGGATGCCTGGGTGTTCCATTCGAGGGCGGCCCAGCCCCTGCCTGCTTACCAACCTGGTCGCGCACACTTCCTGCGGCCTGCAGCTGAAACGTGCCCCCGAGCGGTCGCGGCATGAGCACAGGGTGAGCATCGCATGTTGGCACTTCATCAAGCGAATGCAGGGCAGGGGAGCGCAAGTGTCGTTTCACACGCTGGCCAACCAGCCGCGTTTGCCTGCTTGCTCACCCGCCCACCCTTGCTGGCTGCCCACCATCCGCCCGGCCTGCTGCACAGCCGCGTGCACCCACGACGGGCGGGCGCACTGCCGCCCCAAGGCAGGCACAGTGAAGGTGCATCGGCGCCCACCCCTCTGCCCTGGCCTAGCTTGCAGCTCTGCCGCCTGCCCCACCCATGTTGGTGAGAGCAGCCAGCCTCTCTACTATGCACCCCCTTCACTTGATTCTATTATGCTGCCGCATGACGTCAGGAATTTCAAGCCGCTTCTTTCTTTTTGATCCACCCCTCCCAACCTATCTTACCTCCTAACCTGTCTCATTTCCCTACCTGTCTCACTCGTCACCCCCTGATGCTCTCCTCACCCACCCGACATGCCCCGCCCTTCACATCACTCCTCACCCACACCCTGCAAATGCGATTCACAAGTGTACAGTAACCCCTCCCATTTTCTTGCTTTCGCATCTTTTCCCCCAGCTCCAAGCTGTCTCTTGGGGCTCCATGTCGCAAGTTTCGATGCTGTTCATCAGACTGTGTGCCCAAGCAGGCAAGGTAAAGCGCTCGCAATGTGCATGTCAAGGGAGCAGCTGGCAGTGGGCGGGCGCCAGCTGGCACAGGGGCCACTTAGAAGCACCGGCTGTGGGAGTAGTGTTGCTCCACAACTCTGTGTTTGAAGCTGCAGGGAAGGTATGTGGGCGAGGCAAGCCACACCGGGGCGAGCCACTGCTGATCGCCACACAGTTTGAGGCTCAACTCCCCGCCCGTCTTCTGTTCAACCACGCGGCTTGCTCAGCCCTGCCACCCCCAGCACTGCCTCTCTGCTGCAGCCAGATGATACCCTCCACAAAGGCCTGGCCCCGTCCATCAAGCTTCCCTCTTGATCCCCACCGCAGCCGCTGCGTCCTGAGGCAGATGTACCGGCCAGCCCGTGCCTTCAGGCGCACCCACCCATCCGCCAGTACCCTCGCCTCCCCCCTCCCCGCGGCACTCGGTGCCGAGTCCCCCACCCGTGTTTGTCAACATGCTCCCGCGGCACCCGGTGCCGAAATCCCCAACCTCTCCCCCGCGCAGCACAGCCCAGCTGGCGCAGCAGCAGAGCAGCAGCAGCAGCAGCAGCAGCAGTCGGTGGCCAGCCTGGCTGCCCGGATGCACGCACCCTTCGCAGCAGCAGATGTGGCGGCTCACAGCCGCCGCCTGAAAGGGCGGAAGGCAGTGGCGGGCAGCCTGCCGCCTTGGTTCCTGAAGGCGGCCACCTCCCAGCTGTCCCATGTGCTGGCAGCGCAGTTCAACGCGTGGGTGCGCATCGGTCAGCTGTCGGCAGCTGACGCGCTCAGCATCATCTCCCCCATCCCAAAGCCCGGAGCTCAGCCTGGCAGCCTGGACGGCCTGCGGGGCATCGCAGTGGGCAGCCTGCCAGCCAAGCTCTTTGCCAGCATCTTGGAGCAGCGCATCTCCGACTGGGCAGAGGCCAGCGGCTGCAGGGCAGAGGGCCAGTTCGGCTTCCGGCGGCGCCGCAGCACGGCGCAGGCAGCGCTCGTGCTGCGTGTCCTACAGGACCAGTACCGCAGCAGCGGGCAGCAGCTGTGGGCCTGTTTCGTCGACTTCAAGAAGGCCTATGACAGCGTGCCACGGGCGCGACTGTGGGCCAAGCTGCAGCAGCGCGGCCTTGGCGGCAGCTGGCTCAGAGCAGTGCAGGCGCTGTACGCCGACGTGCCCATGTCGGTGCGCACAGCCGACGGC
>JAPTJF010000330.1:0-70694 GCA_029339195.1 Micractinium sp. NFX-FRZ
ATACATGGCTCTGTTGGCCCGCACGTACACCCCCTCCTTGCTGCTACCGGTTTTGTAGCTGGCATGCAGCTCCTTGAACTGGTCGACTTTACCCCCGTCTGTCCATGCAACCCCACAGGTGCCCGTACGTCCGGCTCTCCTTCTCTCACCAGCCTCCAGACCAGCTAGCGGAGGGTGTGCGGCGGCTGGGTGCCGTGCTGCGCAGGCTGCAGCAGCAGCGGCTGGCTGGCAGCGGGGAGGCAGCACCAATCGACCCGTGACCACCGCCTGGGCACTGGTGGCTGCCCACCTCTAATGCGGCTTTCGGACTGGCTCGGTGCTGTGCACTGCACTCGGACCCCTCCCCCCAGGCGGTGACTGGTTTGTGCCTCCTGTACTCTTTGCGTACGCTTTGCCTACTCTTTGCCTTGCCCTGACGCGCAGCCGCAGCAGCGCCGCCACCACTGAGGAACTGACCGAACTGATCCGTAGAACATGCTACAGCGTGCTTTCAGGCATGGCTCTGCTTGTAACATTGCTTTCTGAGAGCTGAATCGAGCAGGGTTGGACGAGCGTGCCTTTACTTTCTTTTTGAGTAGCATGTGTGCTTCACTGCTCTGCTCCTGCTCACTCTCTCGGCATCAAGATCTCTAACGCTCGTGCGAGCCTTGGAGACGTCCCCAGCAGCCACCCACCACAGGCAGGAACCTAGAACCCGCGACCCTCACCGCCACAAGTGCCCAGCGGCCATGCCCCCGAGCTCAGCAGCACCCCAGCTGGCCGCCCTGCAAGCCAGGCTGCTGGGGCTGCAGGCCAGCAACCCGGGCCTGGGCGCCCTCGCCGAGCCGCTGGCCAGGGCCTATGTAGAGGCGCCGCAGCCCTCTCAGGAAGCGCTGCTGGTGAGCGTGGTGGAGGGGCGAGGTGGCAGGGGGAAAGTGAGGTGGCGCACGCGTCAGCCTCGCCGCCGCCGTGCCGACCCAGCCGTGCCGCTGCCCTTTCACGCTGCCCCTCATGCCTTGCTTAGCAGCACGTATTTACTGCCCATTAGTCCCTTGACCCCTGCCCTCTGCCTGCGTATCTTTAACCGCAGGCGCTGCGGGCCGCCCTAGTGCCGCTGCTGCGCGCAGGGCACAGCCTGCCGCTGGGGCTGCTGACGGCTTCAGACATGCGGCACCTGGTGCTGCCAGCACTCGCCACCCGCCCCCCAGCCGATTCCACTGAGACACGGCAGTTGCCTGGTCCATACGGCGAGACCAGGCTGTCTGTGAAGGGGGAGGACCTCCCGAGAGTGACGGTCGCACAGCTGGCGGCTGGGGCGGGCGCGCTGCTGCTGCAGGCGGTCAAGGTGGAGGCGCTGCATGCTGGCGACGTGCTAGCGGTGAGCATGGTGATCTTGGAGGATGCTCTGCTGGCTGCTGCCGTTGGTTGGTGCAGGTGTCCCTCACACAGAGCAATGAGACTCTCTAGCAGCAAGCAGGTTGCCGGTTCGGCTGCAAGTTGATGGTTAGCAGGCTTTGGGAATGCAGGGTTACACATGCCCACGTGCCCGATCTTGCCTCCCACCCTCTCGCCTCTCCACTTGCGTGCGCCTTACACATCTGCCTGCCCGCACCATCATGTGGTACCCACGTCGCCTCACGCACCTGCCTGCTCCCACCACACTCTACCACCCCAGGTGCTGAGAGGGATTGACTTCTTCACTGCCTCCTTCACCAAGCTGCTCCCGCTGCACATGCTGGCCTGCACCGACGTCGTGCTGCGCCTGCTCAGCGCCCAGAAGGAGGGGGAGCGCCGCAGGTCGGTGGGAAGCTATGGGGGGGCTGTAGGTGGGATATAGGTGGGGGGCTATAGGTGGGCAGTTGCAGTTAAGCTGCCACAGTCTGGGGTGTCATGCTCTGCATCGGCTCCATGCCCCACCCAAGATGATGGGTGGCGCCGCAAGTGGGTTGCCTCTGCGGGACCATGGCATCCAATTCTGAAGGTCTCTTTGCCTGGACTTGTGCACCGTGCGAAAACACCCGCTTAGTGGGCCTTCCTCAGCGCTGTACACGAGCTGGTGTGCGCAGGCGGCATGCACCTGCTTGCCAGCTTCCCTGCCGACCTCTGGTAAGCAGGCGTAGCCGTGACCTGCGCTCAGCTCGCCTGCAGTGGCGGTGGTGCAGCTGTGCATGCCAAGCGGCTAGCCTCGCGTGCCACCGTGCGTGTCCTTGGCATGCATGCTTGCACTGGTGTCTCAGTCACACATTCGAGGCAGGTGGCACCCGCCGTGCGGGCTTGGAGTGGCACCAGGCCAACAGCACATGCCATGTGGGCGGCCGGGCACCTCTTCCACACTTCAGAGTGTGCTGTTGTTGAACTGGCGGTTCCATGAGCTGCAGGCAGGGCCAGAGAGGGCGCGAGTGATGGCGCGCCTGCGGGCCTGCCTGCAGCGCGGGGGTGCTGCCCTCTCAGCTCCCGGGCAGCCCATCCAGCTGCCTGCCGAGCCGCAGGAGCAGCGCTCACTGGCCCCGCTTGCCATATCTCATTGCACTGAGCCAGTGGACTGGTACATCATCATTCCCCAGGACGGTAAGCCTGTCTCCTTGCCGTTTCTTTCTTTGCTATACATCTTCTGTCAGCTGGGGTGGCCAGGCAAGCTCGCGTGGAGGGACCCGGGCCTGGCATGTGGGAGCAGCCGGGTGCCTGCAATTTCCATGAGGTTCCTCATGCAAGGCGCGGCTTTGCGTGAAATGCAGACTGTGCGTGTCTCCTGTCTCCTGTGGGAAGGCGCCTTCACACATGCCAACACCGCTAGCGCCGGCCTGCCGCCCACACCCCGTGACTGCAGCTTGCATCTGCCCGGGCGGCCCCCGGCGCTGTGCTCACTGCCACGTGACCCGCTCCGAGGCCTACAGCCAGGACCGCAAGCTGCGGCGCTGCGCAGGCTGCATGAAGGTAGGCAGGCTGGGGAAGCTGCGAGGGCAGGGTGCATGTTGGTAGGCGGGATGGTGAGAGCTGCGAGGACAAGCTGGGTAGGCAGGATATGTTAGTGACAGCTGGGAGGGCATCTAGGGAGGGTTAGAGAGCGGCGAGTACGTGGTAGGTCTAGTAGCGGTGGTGTAGCAACATAACGGAGTAGAAACGTGCTAGGGGGTAGGGTAAACAGCTTCGACGCCCACACTTGTTGAGGGCGGCGTGCTGCAGTGAGGCGGCCTGCTCATCATTCCCTCACCACTCCCCATGCAGATGTCCTACTGCTCGGGTGTGTGCCAGAAGCAGCACTGCAGCAAGCACCGCGCCGCGTGCAAGGAGGCTGCAATGGAGTGAAGGAGATGCCAGCGTCAGCGGCACACAAGCTGCATGTCTGACACCTGCCATTCCTGTGCCCAGCTGCATTGCTTTCCAGTCAATCCAGCCGATCAGGCAAGAAGAGCTGTTGACGTCGGGCAGTTGCCTACTGTCAACCTCTCGGTAACAAGTTGATGCAGGGATTTTGAAATGGACAGGTACCCACCGATATTGGTACTAATGAGAAGGGAAGATAGGCTGCGCTGTGCATGCGCACAATACGTGTGTGCTGAAGAGCAATGCCCTGCGGGGAGGTCATCGCGCCCCCACCCGCAGCAGCGTGCAGCGCTGCCGGCTGAGCGCCCAGAAATGGCAACCTGCCTCTGCTTAGCCGATCGCATGACGCCGTGGCTTCATCCGAAGCTTACCGCAGCTGTTGCAGTGAAAGAGCGGGGCACGCGCCACCAAGCAGAGGCACCGCTCCAAGCCAGCCGATCCGATCCTGCCTGACACGACCACAGCATTCGCAGCACAAGGTTGGCCAGCAACAATCAACCACAACGCTGCCTGACACGACCACAGCATGCGCAGCACAAGGTTGGCCAGCAACAATCAAGCAGCCCCTGCTGCTTGTTAATAACATGTATGCATTTAGTGTTGAACGCGTAGGTATAGAGTTTACATGTATTACAAGCATTTAAAAGCATGTATTTCTCCCCGAATACATATATAACATATATTCAGCAGTCGCTCATTTGTAACGAGTTATGGATATGACACCTAACGCAAATGTTAACATATAGGGTCCCACTGGTCAGGTCCCCGCCACACGTGCTGCTGCTGCTGCTGCGCAAGAGAGGCAAGGATGTTCAGCCAAGAGGACCTGCCGCTGCTGCCGGCCGTCCAGCCTGGTGCTGCCTTCAAACCGGGGTGGTGTAGTACGTGAACTTGCCGGGCGGCCCAGCGGTGCCGGTGGCCGTGAAGGAGACCCCACCATTGGTCGAAACATACAGGTCATGGTTTGTGAGGAAGGGTCCCACGATGACCTGGGACAGAGGAGGCGGGGCGCAGGGCCCGTGGTGCAGACACGAGTGAAAGGGGATGTGCATGCTTCGTGTGCAAGGCATGAGCACCGAGGTAAGCGGGCCCCTGGCACTTCCCCCCCCCACACACTACACCGGCACGCCTGCGCTCGCCATCCCGCTAGCGCATCGACTCCAGGCGCGTGCACACAGACATTGTGAACACACCGCGCATGTGCTGCACCCCACCACGCACGCCCGCCTTATACCCCCCCCCCCCCCCCTCTCCACACACACACCTTATTGCCGTCCTCCGAGCAGGCAAAGCCAACCATGTCGATATTGGCAGGCAGGCCTGTGGCCTGGGTCCAGCTCGTGCCCATGTTGGTGCTGCGGAGGGGCAGTTCAGGGCGGGGCGCATGTTGGAGGGCGGGGGGTGATGGTGCGGCTGGCTACCTGTATGCACAGGGCAGGGCCCTTTGGGGCTCTGTAGCCCCTGTGCACAAACCCTTGGTATGTCAAGCTAACAGGCAACCCCAAGAAAGCACGAACAGAGTGGGTGTGGTGCATCCCAGACTGAGCACGCTGAGCCTGCTGAGCGATGTGGGAGCGTGCTGAGCGTTGTGGTGCCGAGCGAGTTGAGTGCTAGCTTGGAGCACACCGATGTGGTGCCGAGCGAGCTGTCTTGAGCGCTAGCTTACAATACCCCTACTCTGTCCCATGAGACCGCTGTTGGCTCCCCGTGGACTTGAAATGTAATTGATTGATTGATTGAACACACACCTGTAGAAGACGGTGGCGGGGTTGTTGGTGTAGGATTTCTGCGTCAGCACGAACAGCCTGCTGCCATCCGCAGCGCCCTTGACGCGCTTCACCAGCCAATAGCCGGAGGCCACCGTGCTCCTGGACCACGTCTCGCCCCCTGCAGGCATGGGGGGAGGGGGCAGGAGGATGGCGAAGAGGCAGGCCCGTCGTGGTGCGCAGGAGAGAGGGCAGGACCGCCACAAGTTATTGGCTGGCTGAGTCACGGGGTGTTGCTGTGGCTGACTCATGCAAGTGCCATCCAAGCTTAAGCGGCGTCGCCGTGCAGCCAAAGTGGCTGAACAGCATCCCAGCCAGCGCGTCCCGGCGCAGCAGCGCAGCCCAGGCCCTGCGAGGGCCACGCAGCATGCCGGCCGGCAGCCCCGCCCCGCACCGTTTGAGCTTGTGTAGACGTGCGACTGCTGCGCGTCCACGGCCGCCATTTTGGTGCCATCAGATGACACCCACAGGTCCTGCCACCAGCGGGCAAGAGAGGTGTCGTCTTGCCCGGCAGGGGTGGCCGCCCAGGTCTGCCCTCCATTGGTTGATTTGAAGATGAACGAGCTGGCGGAGATGACGGCGTCTGCCACAATCACCGTGTTGCCATCTGGCGACATTGCCACTGAGTTCCAGCGCCAGCCGGTGCCCACTGGGATGGTGGACAGCGTCCAGCTGGCACCGCCTGCGCAGCACAAGGTAGCAGGCATGCGGGGTTGGTTTGCGTGCTTGTTTGTTTGGGCTTGCAGGCTGCTTCCCCGAGATCCAGATTGCGACACATACCCCCAGGGTCAGCGTGGGGCTGGCGGGAACAATGCAACCACAAAGAGGTGGAGGGTGCGGGCGGGTGGGCATGGGCGGCAGAGCGCTGGGGTCATGCCAGCCTTGCCCGGTGTTGATCAAGGCTCACAAGCGCTTCAAACATGCCTGGCATGAGCGCTTCAAACACGCAGCAGCCCGGCCTCCCGCATCCGGCACCCAACCCGCCCCTTTACACGCCGCCATCCGCCCGGCCCGGGCCGTGAAGGAAGCTCACCGTCGGTGGAGTAGTAGGGCGCGTTGCGCGGCTGGGCGGGGAACTGGCCGAAGGAGCCGGCCACCAGCTTCTGCCCGTCCCGGCTGCTGTCCAGCGCGTACCAATTGATCTCGGGGGCGTTGATGGTTTGTGTGCTCCAAGTGGTGCCGCCTGCAGGGTCAAGAGCAGGAGAGGGAGTGAGGGGGTGTGGCCCAGGGCAGGGTGGTGCTGTCCAGGATAGGTGGCAGTAACTGTTGCTCGTGTCCTGACAAGGTCCCACCCATCCACCCCACGCACGGCTCACCCAGCCCCCACCGTGGCGTGACGCCCCACCCCACCCGCCTGCCCATGCCCCCACGCCCCACCCCACCCGCCTGCCCATGCCCCCACGCCCCACACCACCCGCCTGCCCATGCCCCCACGCCCCACACCACCCGCCTGCCCATGCCCCCACACCACGCCCCACCCCACCCACCACCCACCCAAACCCCACGCCCCCACCCCACCCAACACTCACCCAAACCCCCACACCCACCCCGCCCACCACTCACCCAAGCCTCACGGCCCACCCCACCCCTCTGCCCCCACACCCCCACGCCCCACCCACCGTCTGTGCTCGACACGAATGTCTGCCCCATGGTGGCCACCTTCTGGGCGTCAGACGAGCAGGTGATTCTGAACATGCTGCCGCTGGTGCCCAGCACGCTCAGCTTGGTCTTCTCAGTCCAGTCGACCCCCGAGTTTGCCGAATACCAGATGCTGCCACTCGTTGAGGTAGCCCACACCTTGGTGCAGGAGGTGTCGCAGTCGAAAGACCACCAGCTCAGGTAGCTGAAGGAGGGAAGGGAGCGAAGACAGGATTGCTGGATGTTACCACATGCATGCAACATGCACAAGCCGGGAACAGCGCCTGCCCGCAGCTCGCAAACCCCACCTGCCAGTGTGTGCTTGCCACCGGCAGCACAAACGCTGCCGCAGACGCTGCCGCAGATGCTGCCGCAACTGCAGCTCTCACGCTACTGCCGTTACCACGGCACACACGCTACAGCAGCTGGTAGTTGAGGCAGTCCTCACGGATCCGGGGACTCCGTCGGACGCGCCCCAGGCGCTGCCCGGCCCGCTGGCTCACTCACACAGGCATGGGGGGCGGCGGCGGGTTGGGCGAGGGCGGGGGCGGGGAGGGGGTGTCCTTGGACACCTCGGACAGCCCAGCCAGCACAACATAGGCTCTGTCTGTGGCGCTGTCTCCAACGAGTTCGATGCTGTAGCCCGTGGCCCCAGGCGCAATGGTGAGGTCTGGGATGGCGAACACGAACCTGCCGCCCTGGTAGGCGGGCATGGCTGCAGCGGTGACTGGTATGTTGATGGTTTCGGTGGGCGTCTTGATGCGGACTGCGGAGCAGGCGGGAGGGGGAGGTGCATGCAGGGATGGGGGGGCAGGGAGGGGGGAGAGAGCACTCCAAATCCTCGACGGCATGGCATGCACAGGGTAAGGGGCGGGGAGGCTGGGCGCACCGCCGCCCGATGTGTGCGGCATGCACGCCCACACATGTACTTACATGCACGCTCACACTCATGCATGCACGCACACGCACGCACACGCGCACACTCATGCACGCGCACACACACGCATGCCCACGCTCTCACACACTCACTTGTGAATGCAGCGCCGGTTTGATCATCTGAGCTGCGGGTCTGCAGGAACACCTGCAAGAAGTCAATAAATCGGTGCAAGTGATTAGAAAGCTGAGAGCAGCTTTGTTGGGATGGCCCCAGTTGGCAAGAGTGAGCTGCCAGTCTGCACTGCGAGCCTGGAGGGAGGCGTTTGCAGGGCAGAGGGAAGCAAAGGAGGCCGGCGGATGCTCGCTTGGAATAGAGAGGAAGGCAGGCTGGAGTGGCCGGTGGGCGCCCATCTCATTTATGAGCCCGAGTGCAAGCAGGCTGGAGTGAGCAGGCGGTGGGCGGGCGTCTGCCTCCTCAAGCGGATGGCCAGGGTGGGCGACGCTGCTGCTGTGGTGGGGGGACTTAAAGGGGGACTCAAAGGGAGGCTCACCTGGCGCAGAGTGATGCTGTGGCTGCCGGTCACTGTCAGGGCGAAGCCCGAGGGGTATCGGTAGAGGCTGCACACGTTGGCAACGGTCATGGCGATGCCAAAGTTCGGGGCTACTCGCATTTGCAAGTGGGGCAGGAAGGAAGGCAGCCACTGTGAGGGGGGGCACTATCAGGCATTGCAGGCTGCTGTCAGTCGTCAGGTCAGCACTATGGTTGGGGTGCGCATTCTTGCTGGTTAGTGGGACAGCAGCCTTGTGAGGGGCCTCTCGTGGTGGAAGGGGGTGGCAGCGTGTTTCAAGAGCGCGGGAGCGTGTGCAAGCAGCCGCGCCGCGGCATCCCATCGCAAATGGTGGGGCAAGTGAGCTGTGGCCGTCTAGAAGCACCTGGCGGCTGTCACGCCAAACCGACTCGCCTCTTGGCTCAATCAATTGGCAGGTCGCGAGTTGAATAGGAGCTCAAACCTGCGGCTCACCTCTTCCGAGTGTACGGTAAGGCTCTGTCTCTGTCACAGCAGCTTCCGTTGCGGCGGCACTGTCTGCAAGCCCAAGCAGGCCAGCCAAGCTTACCTGTGCCGTAGTTGTCTTTGTATTCCAGAAGGTAGTTGGCTGGGGAGGTGTAGGAGCAGCCCTCGGCGCTGGTGAACGGTGTGTCGAGCGTCACGTTGATACCCGCCCCACAATTGTCGATCTGAAGAGGTGGGGTGGGGTGGGGTGGGGCAGGGGGAGGCCACAAGTGGGTGCAAGGAGGACCGGTTGGGGCATGCAGGAGAAGAAGAACCTGGGCGTGGGTTGAGGAATTCAGCAGAGGTGTGCCCCCCTGTGCCGGGGTATGAACAGTAGAGGCCAGCAGGCACTGGTCATACGTGAGAGCAGAGCCACCCAGCCACGTGGCACCACTCAGCTGCGCCACAGCTGCGCCACAGCTTCCTCACAGCACCCGCACCTGGGTCCATCCGGTGGTCAGTGTGCGGGGCTTTGTGGGCGTGGCAAAGTCCCAGGTGTAGGGCCGTCCGCAGGATGAACTGCAGTGCGGGCAGGAGAAGAACAAGAAGAAGAAGCAGGCAGGATATGTTAGCATGTGTCGAGCTGGTGAAGGCAGCAAAAGTGCGACCCCAAGACCATGCCGGGAGGGGCCTCAGGCTCCGCTTGCTGCCTGCAGTGAGGGGCGCACTGTCTCGGGGCAGGCAGGCAGGCAGGCAGGCCAGGAGTGCCCCTGCCGGTGAGAGGGGCTGCGCATGCGGGGCGGGGGCAGGCCCATGTCCTTCCGGTGGCACAAGCACCGGCTGAGCCCTGCACCCAGAGCTGATCTGGGTTCCTACGCGCCACATGTGCAAGCTGGCAGCAGTGCCGTCTGACGGTTGCCACGTTTGTGGGTGGGGTGCATGGAGCAGGCCACCACTGGCCCAGGCCATGGCAGCCGGCTGCCCGCATTGCCGCTGCAGCGCTTGCTGCAGCATGCAGCTTAGGTGCTGCGCTGGCTGACAATCGGCTCGCTGCGCTGCCCCCTATTCCAGGGCGGGATGCTCTCAGGCTGCGCATGCATGCGGCACTCACGGCGGTGGGGTGGGCACGGCTCCAGCCGGCGGGGGCGGCGGTGGGCTGGGCGCAGGCCCCTCCCCCCCCTCATCAGCAGGCGGCGGTGATGCAAGCTTGGGTGGGGGAGCAGGCGGGGATGGGCTGGGGGGCGGAGGAGGCGAGGGAGGGGGCGGCGGGCGGGGCGGACGGGGCAGGGGGGGCTCTGGCGCAGGGGAGGGCGGCGGCCGGGGCCTGCTGGGAAACAAGTGAGCAGGAAGGGGGGAGAGTTGCTGGGGTGGGGGCTGGGAATGTGGTCTTGAGCAGCAATGTGAGTGGCCAGGCATGCCATCTGCAGAGTGGTTGATGTTGATGAGGAATCTCCCATTTGGCAACTGCCAGCCGGCTCAGCTGCTTAGCCTGCCAGGCTGCTGCTGCTGCTGTTGCTGCTGCCTCCCTGCTTACGCTTGGGTGGCACGTGGCGGGGGAGGGGAGGGCGGGGAGGGTGGCGGCGGGCTTGGGGGCGGCGGGGATGGGGACGGGGGCGGCGGCGGGGGTGGGGGCGGGGGCGGCGAAGGAGAGGGCGGGGGCGGAGGGGGAGGGGAAGGAGGCTGAGGGGGCGGGCTGGGCTTAGGGGGTGGCGGCGGAGATGGCGAGGGTGGGGGCGATGGGGGCGGCGGAGGTGGAGAGGGCGGGGAGGGGCTTGGGGGTGGAAAGGGTGACGGAGGCGGCGGGCGTGGGGAGGGAGGCGGGCGAGGCCTGGCAGGCCAGGGGGGAGGGGTGCAGTAAAGGGTGACAATTGGCACACGGCGCTTAGCGGCGCCACACGTGCGCGGCCTGTCCCTGCCCCTCTTGAACCAACTGCAGCTGCCTGAGTGCAGTTCAGCACACCAACGCACCTCCAGCAATGCCCCCCTGGCAGGCGCACAACGACGCTGTGCTGCCCATGCCTGGCTGCTGGATTCGGATGGCATGTGCCAGATGGCCACCGCACTGCCGACCAGCAGGACGCAGCTTATGCATGCATGCATGCACTGCCAACTGACCGCGGGTTGAATACTCCACCCTTATCATCATGATCCTCACTCTTCACATGCGCTGCCAGCAGGGCACACACCTGGGCGGAGGAGGCGGACGAGGGCTGGTGGGAGGTGGTGGGGACGGTGATGGCGAGGGCGGACGGGGAGGCGGGGATGGAGGCGGAGGGGAGGGCCGAGGTCTGCACAGGTGGGAGAGAGGGGCTGGTTGGTACAAGAGGTGCTTGGTGCCCAGCAGGTGCCACGGGCACCCATTCGCCGGTGCGCCGGTGGGCCGCCTTTGGCGCTGGCGAGGGCACACCGGCGGGGCGGCAGGCAATCAGAACCGCATGCTGCTGCCTCGCGAATATTGCGCTCACGATGGGGGCGGACGAGGCGGGAATGGAGGTTTGGGCCGAGTCTGCAGGATGCCCCGCGCCTGCCGCCTGGCAGGGGCGGTTCCCTGGTCGGCGGCAGCGGCGGTAGTACACGTCCCCGCCACCAGCGCCGCGAGGCAGAGAGCCACAAAGGCACTCCGCAGCATCGTCAACTGCCTTGTGCAGACTATGTGCGGCTGGCACAGGCCTGCGAGCACGTGCACAGGGCAGGAGTTGGCAGGCAAGAGGCATATCTATCTGCCCCTACACCGTGCAAGTGGAGCGTCCGAGTGAAGCGGCGTACAAGCGACCGACCCACCTCTTCGCTCTGCTTGATCACGTTCCTGATTGCTTAGAGACAGATCGCAGGCTGGCGACGAACGCTCAGCGCTTTCGCAGGGCGACCAAACGATCCGGCGTCGGCTCCACGTGCACCCGTGGCCGAAGCTGTCCGCTTGAACCAACCAAGAAGTAGTGCGGGTGCTAACTTACCCTTTGCTTAGCTCCTGCACCAGGAGCACCAGCTGGACCCACGTGGCATTCAGTACGAGTACGCCACTGCAACCCTGCCGCCCTCGGGAGCGGCCTGCGATTCATTCATCTAGTTGACACACCACGTCAGTGTGGTTGATATCAATGCAATGATGCCGAACGAGAGTCCAGAAAGCGAGAGGTCTCGGGACAGCTCCTTCATGCACCTGGGTACCATGACCTCCGGACAACCCCGCCCGCCCCACCCCCTGAGGCTGGTGCCACAGGCACTGCTACTTGCGCCTGTGCGGTCGGCAGCCTCCCATATAGGCCCACCCTACTGCATGGACAGCAGTGTGCTGTGCTTCTCAGGCTTAGGCGCGCACTCTGGGCTGGCCGATGTGGGGAGGGCCCGAGAGGATGGCGCGGGAGACCATTGGGTGCCGGGCGGAGGCCATGGGAACCCCTCCCCCCGGCAGAGCACCTGCTGGCACTGAGAGCCATCATCCGCGGGATGCCCAATGCCCCATCAGGCACCACCGTGG
The DNA here is from genome assembly GCA_029339195.1 of Micractinium sp. NFX-FRZ. NCBI lineage: Eukaryota > Viridiplantae > Chlorophyta > Trebouxiophyceae > Chlorellales > Chlorellaceae > Micractinium > Micractinium sp. NFX-FRZ. The sequence continues at coordinate 12,054 of JAPTJF010000330.1, forward strand.
TTGATCTTGCCTCGCCTCCGGATTCATCAACGCATGGCGCACCTGCGCACTACCTAGTAGGTGCATGCATGCACGGGGTGGCAGGCGTGCTGCTGCCTCTGCTGCTCAGGTGCTGGCAGGTGCTGCCAGCACCAGCAGCACCGGCAGTGCTGGTCCGGCCCCCAGCTCAGCAGGAAGACACGGGCGGCAAAGGAGACATCTCATCAAGGATGGGCAACCCAATCGGGTGACGCTGCCGGTGGCAGCAGGCGCCCCGGCAGGCAATCAAATCAATTGCATTTAGAAGCGGGGCCGGACAGCGACGGGAGCACCCGCAGGCCGTGCCGGCAGCCCGCCTGGTGTGGCCTGCTTAGAGCGGCCAGCCAGGGCCTCCTTTTACGAGTCTAGTGTGACTCGCATAGCCACGTGGGCATGCACAGCACAGCAGCAGGTGGTCTCCCTCCCTCTTGGTCTGTGCTGAGTGATCTGTGCCAGTTCACTCAGCCCCAGGTGCCTCGGGCGTACATCTCATGTGCAGGTTGCGTACGTGCGCCCCAGCTGCTGCTGCGTGTTGTTGCTGCCACTTCATCACTCTGCTCTGCAAGGGGCTGTTACAAAGGGCACTGGCAAGCGTGCGGGTGTGGCGTATGCACTCGGTATGAAAGGAACAAAACGTGGGGACACATGGATGAGGATGAGAGGAATGGACGGCAATCGCAAGAGGCGCAGAGGGGTGGTGGTAGGGAGGGCAGGCGGAGCAGAGAGGGGGCAGGTGCTGCGGGGGTGCAGGGGCCGCAGATGGCCCGGCCTGCCAAGTGGCAGGTGAGGGGTGAGGCTCACAGAAGGCACGAGAGGGGCAGAGGGTAGTGGGGCATGGTACATGAGAGAGTGCTCCCGGCAGGTCGGGGCAGCTCACTTGCTGCTGCAGGCGGGTGAGAGAGCGCTACCACACACAAGGGCACATGGCAGGCTCGGGTAGGCACAACGGGGCAGGGCGGAGGGACAGGTCTTTAGGATGGCGAGCAGTGTGTCAAATGGGGTAAGCGGGCTTCAGTGCGTTGTGTGCATGAAAAAAGAGAGGAAGAAAGTGGATGCAAAATTGCGCGCTGCAGGCAGAGGGCAGAAGGCGTGCGGCGCGGCGCGGGACGGGCGCAGTGTGGTTGAGACAACGGGGTGAGCGAGCTAGCATGCAAAAGGGTGTGCGTAGGGCGCAGGGCAGGGGGACGACCACTGGCTTAGAAGGTGGGGAGGCACGGCTGGCTGCACGCATGGCGCCAGCGGTGCACAGGCTCTCCATGGAGAAACACACACAGCCGAGGGGTGGCTCAAGGCAGTAAACCGTGGCCGGCACTCAGGCTGCAAGCCCCCCCAGGAGGTCTCCAGCAATGGGGCCAGAGGGTCCCGAGGGTATGGGGGGCAGGCAGCCGCCCGAGGCATCCCGCCACTCCATGAGGATGCGCACCTGGCGGACGAAGGGGCAGAGCAGGGGGTGGGTGAGGGCAATGGTCAGGGCAGTGAGTGAGCGACAGGGCAGGGGCAGGTGGTGGCGGGCAGGCAGGACAGGTGGGCTTCCTTCCTTCCTTCCTTCCTGTTACACCGTGTACGTCTCAGCAGAGGCTCGTGTACGTCTCAGCAGAAACTGCGTGCCTGGGGAGGTGCATGGCATTGCAGCAGCACCCACAGCAACCCGCCCCACGAGCGCCTCCACTTCTGCAGGCCCTGAAGCGCCCCGACACGTGCATGCTGGCCGCCACTTTGCCATCATCACACAACCGTTCCAAAGAACGCAGCCCCAGCACCTAACAGCAGTTCACCGCCTTCCCACATCCACTTTCCGGGGTACAGCACCCCTTGACCACGCACCACACGACTCACCGCCTTGTAGTGCACGCAGGCGGCCACCACGACTGCCACGTGGAACAGCTGGTGCGAGTGGAAGGCGACGTCAAAGGCACCCGGCTTCAGACGCTCCGGGAAGCGAGCCGCGTACACGCCCGCGCCGGCCTGCATTGTGTGGGTGGGGGGGACAGGGGGTGGGGGAGAAGGTGGTGGGCGGCTGTGGGGTGGCATAGCACAGATCACGGAGCAGGCATGGGATACGATTGCCGACACACAGACAGCAACACACCACTGGACCTCACAAAGGCATACAACATGCCACTCAAGATGTAGACAGGGCCCCACCAAGGCGTCCAGCAGGCAGGGCCACTTCCAGACTGAAACAGCACACCACCGGACCTAGAAGGTGAGCAAGGGAACCAACGCGCAATGGCGCCACGAGGAAGTCCAGCAGGCAGCGCACCTGCCGACCCACAGACTGAAACAGCACACCAGCGGACCTCACAGCCAGCCCACTCACGATGTGGATGGCCCCCATGAGGAAGTCCAGCAGGCAGGGCGACTGCCGACCCACAGACTGAAACAGCACACCACCGGACCTCACGGCAAGCCCACTCACAATGTAGATAGTGCAGGCAGGTGGGGCGAGCGGGGTGGGTTGGGGCGGCACAGCACAGAGCAGGGCGCAGGCAAAGGGTATGAGCGCCCGCTCATGTAGGACGCTCCCCATGGGGAAGTCGGGCAGAAGCGCGACTTCCGCCCCACTAACTAAAGCACACCCCACCGGACCTTCAAAATGAGCAAGGGAACCAACTCACAATGGCGCCACGAGGAAGTCCAGCAGGCAGGGCGACTGCCGACCCACAGATCAAACACAACTCACAGCAAGGGAACCAACTCACAATGTAGATGGCGCCCATGAGGAAGTCCAGCAGCAGGGCGTGCGTGACCTCTGGGTTGCCCGCGTTCAGCACCCAGCCGTGCAGCATGGGCACGATGCCCCACAGGCCCAGGCAGACAAACAGGAGGGCGCGATAGGCCTGGAACTCGGAGCGCTGGAAGGCGGACATGAGGGTGACGCACAGGGTGGCCAGGCCTGCTGGGCAGGGCAGGTGAGCGACAGGGGCGGGGGCCGGGGTGCGGTGTAAGCCGGCGCAGGGGTGGGTGGGTGGGTGGGTGGGGGGCTGGGGTGGTGAGCAATGCACGGCGGGAGAGGCACGCTGTGCAGTCGCATATTTTTCCAGCAGTGTGGTGCCAGTGAGGTGGAAGTGGGTGTCCCCGTAAGCAAGAGGCAAGAGGCAAGCATTATGTTGAAGAGCGGCCTACCCAGGGCTTACCCAGCAGCGTTGTGGTTGTGAGGTAGAAGAGGCGGGTCCAGGGGGCGCAGAGGAATCCAAAGTAGACTGGCGGGAAGAAGGAGGCGACGATGAGCACCGCGATGCCTGCACCATTGCAACAAGGAGGCAGTATCTTGTAAAGATGGGAGGCAAGGCAAGACGCCCCAGCTGTGCAGCTGCGGGGCTGCAAAGCAGGCGCGAGAAGAGCATCCCGGACGTTGCGGCGTGTAGCAGACGTCCGTTAGCACACTCAGAAGCAGCATCCCACGTAATGCGGCAGAGCACAAGAGAAGCAGCACAGTCCCACCGAACCAAAATAAGACACAGTGGGCAAGCCCCACCTGCGTAGTCAAAGCGCCACATCACCGCCGTCACGTGCGCAGCGCAGCACCCAAACAGGTGGCACACCGCGCTGGTCAGCAGGCATATCATGGCGCCGGCTGCATGCCGGGCGGGAGGGGAAGTGTGACGAGAGTGGGGCAGGCGGGGGGACCTGCTAGGTACCAAAAGGACGGGAGGGTGCAGTGGAGCAGGCAGGGCTGGCACGTGGCCTGGCCTAAGGGGTTCCTGCCATTGCCACCCTTTCAAAACCAAGGCGCCTGTCCCACTCACCCCACCCTCACATGTCACACATGCACACAGCCAGGCCCACCCACCGCAGAAGACGTAGACAGGCCAGCGGCTGACCGGCCACTTGGCCTCCAGGGCAGCAGCCAGCGCGTCGTGCACAGCGGCCTCGACATGCGCCAGCTCAGCACCCACAGACCTGAAGGACGACAGGGTTGGGTAGTGTGGGCAGCAGCAGGTGCTGAGCAGCCAGTGAAGCATGATTTGTGGCAGGCGAGCAGCAGGCAAGAGAGGCGGGTGAGCCTGTCATGTCATGCAGCCGTGAAACCGATGAGGCCACCTGCCGGCCAGAGCACCCACCCGCCAGCTTGCCCGCCCACCCACCATCCAGCGTTTGGTTGACCCACCTGCTGATTGCCTCTCCCACCCCGCTCAGCTCGTGCCACCCGCTCTGCAGCGTGTCGGGCAGGTGCAGCAGCTCCTGCTTGGGGCGGGGAGGCAGGGAGGCACAGAAGAGGTGAGGGACAGATGCAGGCAGCTCTGACGGGACGCGAGAGCAAAGATCGCCACCTGCCCAACAAACAACAACAATCAATGCAACTCTGTCTAAAGCCCCTGCTGCCCCCCTGCATGCAGCGCGGGGCCGTTCAATCGGAGCCGAGCCACCCCACCAGTCCCTCTGCCCGCACCGCCACAACACGTTGCGGATTCAGCGCCCCAACAGCTCGAAACTGCATCCACTTTCGGGTTGTGCCACCCAGCCGCCCTGCCCGTACTGCTCAACGAAACATTGCAGCTGCGCCCCCCCACCTGCAGGTTGTGCCGCCCAATGGAGCTGAGCCGCTCCTCCAGCCCCGACAGCTGGCTCTGCCCGTACCTCACCACCCGGTGCTCCCAGCTTCCCACCGTCTGGCAGCGGGGCACAGCAGGTGGGGGGCAGCAGGAGTGGAGTGAGCGAGCACGATGGGCAGGCGGCAACGGTGCACGCAGTGTGTGTGGTCCGAAGGCAGCCCCCGTGCACACGCCTCACCTGCACCAGCTCCAGCACGTTGCTCTTGCCATACGCCACCAGCCGGTGCTCCAGCCGCGCCAGCGCCTCGCCGCCCAGCCGCTGCGGGCAGGCAGGCAGGGAGGGAGCAGGGAGCAAGACAGCGGGAGAAGGTCAACGAAAAGGAGGAGATGTATGGCGTGCAGCGGGCCGTGTATGGGTGCTGACGGGCAGGGCAGTTGACACAGGCAGCTGGGCAGAGTGGGAGGGCGGTGAGATGTCGGAAATCATTAAAGAATATTGAGCGCTCACCAGGGGCGTGGGCTTGAGGTGCACGGTGGCGACCGTAAAGAAGATGAAGATGAGGAATCCCACTGCAGGAGCAGGCAGAGGCAGCGCAAGCCTTCCCCTTAGTGGACGGCATTCAGCGGCGGCATGCCTTCATTCATCCTCACTCCCACATCCTCCTCTCCCTTGTCGTACAGGGCTGCAGCAAGACCCACCGAGGTGCGTCCACACGTTTCCCGTCTCGTTGTGCAGGCGGAACAGCGAGGCCAGGCTCTTGCGGAAGCCGCCGGGAGGGCGGTACCTGCAGGGCGGGCGGCGCACGGGCACTGTCGGGGGGCGGGGGAAGGTGGACAGGCCAGCACTGCTGCCCCAGTAGGACGACTGCACTTGCTCACCCAAATGCACTCAACCATGCATTGGCCACATGTTGCGCACCAGTGCTTAATGAACACGTTGTCTGCGTAGTGCTGCGGGGCCAGCTCAAAGGGCAGCAGCGAGTGCGCCGCCCGCTGGCGGGCGGGCCGCCGACGCAGGGCTGCGCCGCCCGCGGTGGCTGCCACTGCTGCGTCGTGTGCTGCAGCCGCTGCAGCTGCAGACCCAGTGCTGCGAGGCTCGGCAGAGGGACCTCCCGCAGCGGCGGCGACGGCGGCGGCAACGGCGTCCGAGGGCGCTGCTTCTGGCCGGCTGCCGGCAGCGACGGCGGCGGCACCAAACTGCTGGCTGCCGGTCTGCGCCCCGGCGGGGACAGTCCTGCGTCGTGCCGTGGCCGGCATTGCGCTGCCGGGAGCCCGCGCTGCCTTGGAGGGCTCCCTGGCCTGCTCCTGCGCTTGTCCGTCTGTCCTGTAACGCTCGAATATCCTGTGGCAACCAAGAATGGGTGAGAAAGCGCACGGAGTGTCGGAGAATGGTTGAGCACCAGGAACCTGATGCCACAAGAACCAAGCAAAATGCCCTGCTGTATGCCAGCCCAGCACGCCTACGCTGGGACCTGTTTGACAAGCGTGCATGCACCTGTACGATGAATCATAATTGCGAGCGGGTGCGCAACGTCTGGGCCGTTGTTCAGGGGAGGAGATGAGCCCGGCAGATGGGCGGGCAGCAGCGGCCACCAGGCGGCGCCAGTGGGCGCTGTGGCGTCGCTCAATTCCAAGCTGCTGCTACCAGGGCGCTCCCCACTGGTCGTTCCAGGCTGGAGCTGCCCTGCTCGCTCCCCACGGCCCCTTCAAAACTCCCCGGAAGGGTTTGCAGTGCAAGCACGGCGGGGGTACCGCGGGCTCCGGCACGCCTGAGGTTCAGGGCAGGTGCAGATGTATGGTGTTGCTGTTAACATCGGCGGGTCTGGTTGCGGGCCGCTCAACACTCCTTGGTGTCGTGCCGCTGCCTGAAATCGCTGCCTGCCAAACCAGACGGGGGGCAGCGGCAACCAGAGAGGGCGGCAGGTTGCACCAAGACAGCGCAGCACCCGTGGAGCTCAGCGCAGCGCAGAGCCTGCCTTGCAGGATTTCAGGGCGGGAAGGCGCGTCCCGCCCAGCCAGCTGGCTGTGAGTTTCCCTTTTGGGCGCCGCAAAGGAACGACAGGACCAGGGCCATCCACGGGTAGCATTGTTGACATAAAATGTGGCGCTACCAGACAAGCAAGCCATGCTCAGCCCCAGTTGCCGCCTTGCATGAGCAAGGGAGGTCAACCATGAGTCGGTATGGCAACTCAGGCAATACGCAAGGCCTAAGGTGGTGTGGCGAAGCCCAGGCAGCAAGAATTTGACGGGCGGCGGCAGCACCGGTGGGCGGCAACAAACCAAAGGCAATGGCCGAACACTCAACAGTATTCAGTTAGCGGGAAGGTAGAAGACCCTCTCGAATGTATTTTAGCGGAGCCGAGCATCCCTTCGCAGCTCGCAGCTCAGCTGCAGGCTGGGCAGCGCAGCACAGCGCAGCATGGCGCAGCGGTTCTGCGTTTCCCGGCATGCATGCATGCCGTGCGCAATTGGACATACTTCCGACCGCATTAAACTGCGTCCTCAGGCACAGCCCATGCCTGCTTGACCACACCGTCTCGCGCCATGCCAAAGGCGGACGGCAAGGCCAGCGCGCCGGCTGGGGATGACAAACAGCTGGCTGCCGATGTCAAGGCATTCGCTGCACAGCTGGGACTGAGCTCGGGCGCCGGCTTTGGCGGCGCCGACGCTGCTTTCGACGATTTTGCGCCTGACAAGGCACGGCAGCGCATTGGACAGGCCGGGAAAAAGCAGCAGGCCAAGGGCGGCGAGCGCCAGGATGGCAAGAAGGGTGGCGGCGCCGCCACCGACGGGCGGCAGCAGCAGCAACAGGGCAAGGACGGGCGGCAGCAGCAGGGCCGCGATGGCGATCGACAGCAGGGACGGCAGCAGCGGGACCAGCAGCAGCGCGACAAGCCATGGCAGCAGCGCGACAAGCCCTGGCAGCAGCGTGACAAGCCGCAGCAGCCTGAGCGGCAGCAGCAGCGCTGGGGCGGCGGCGCCGACGCCGATGCCGATGCGCCCAAAATACCGAACGCCAAGAGTATCCTGCCGCGCGACGAGCCCATTATATGGTATGAAGCAGCCAGCACGCTACCGGCGCTGCCAGCACCCAAGGCGGAGGCGTCTCCGGATGTGGTGGCGAAGCGCCGGGCGCAGGCGGAGCGCCTGCTGCTCGTGGAGGAGCAGGTGAGGGGCAGGGGAGCTGCTCTGTTTCATCTTGATTCACTTCAGTATGACTCGTTTGAAAGTGCGCAGAGAGTTAGGGGGGAGGGAGGCTGGGTGGAGCGGTGGTTTGGCATGGCGCGTGGAAAGTGCTGTTGGTGGGTGGCAGGTGGAGTGGAAGGATGGGCGGGTCTTGGGCTGCAAGACGTCGGTTGCTGCTCCTGCGCTTGTTCTGCTGCCTTGCCTACCGCGCCCCGCACCCTGCACCCTCATATGCACACGGCGCCAGCACTCCCGGGCGGGTAGCGCCCCGCCCCACCACGCCTCTGGGCGTGGCGCGGGGCGGGGGCCTGCTGTGACCCGCTGGGATCCGTCGAGGCGCCACGAGCAGAGCCGCCGGCTCACAAAATGCCACCCCTGGCCCCTGCACTGCCGGGTGGTGGGCCGCAAGAGTCGCACAAAACCTCCCACACCGCCTCCACACACATGCCTCACAACCCTCTTGCATAGCGGGCCCATCACATGACGTCACTCCTCCGTGCCCTCCCTTCCATGCCGCATGCCCTCCGTTTAGCACCGACACACGTATGCCAACACTCTGCCCTGCCCGCCCGCTGCCGCCACCCCTTTGCCTGCGCATCCCCCCAGGCCTGCACCACACTCCATCCCTGCCACCGCCTCACCTCGCATTCCCTCTCCGCCCCCCTCCCGCCCGCCTCGCCTTGCCCTGTCCCCCAGGCCTTTGAGCAGAACATGGGGCGGCGCAGCAGCGCGGATGCGAAGTGGCTGCAGCAGGTGCGGCGCAGCGGTACGACGGCGGACAAGGTTGCGGCCATGTCTGTGATGGTCCAAGACGGGGCGGTGGCCAACCTGCAGTCGCTGGACGGACTGCTGGCGATGTGCAGCAAGCGCGGAGGTGAGCTGGCAGCACCTGGGGCATGTCGGCAGGCAGGGCCATAGGCAGGCAGCGCGGTAGGCAGCGGCTGGGGACATGAGGAACGTGGCCGGCGTGAGGGTCGTGTGAACAGGCGGAGGGTGCCAGGGGAAGACGGCATGACGTGCAGGGATGGCCAAGAGAGGGTTCAGGCTCAGCTGCGTGTGTTCCAAGTGTGTTGCACCCCGTGTAGCGTCATGCTCCCGACACCCAGGCGCGTTCGCGGTGCCCGGAAGCCGGCCATGTTGTGCGCTCGGCAGCCCTCCCCACCCCTGCTGCTCACCAAGCTGCGCCGTCCCTCCCTCCTGCCGCAGGCGCGCGCGATGTGGTGCGCACCGCAATTGACGCGCTCAAAGAGCTGTTCATCGCAGCCCTGCTGCCAGACCGCAAGTTGAGGTGAGGCGGGGGTTGGTGGAGGGGGCGGGGGCGGCGACATTAGCGATGGATGCGCTGGAGGGCTGCAGCCCTGCCGCCCGACAGTTAGTTGGGGTGAGGCGGGATGTGGGGGGACAGCGTGATGCGAGCGTGCCAGGTGTGCATCGACAGCAAAGGTGTGCCTCAGCCCAGGCTGAAAGTGCACATGCCGTGCCTGCCTGCCTGCCTGATCTGCCTGCCAGACCGCAAGCTGAGGTGGGGCGGGGATGCCGCTTGGGCGGGGGCATGCAGCCAGCGTAGGGTTGCACTTTGGGAGGTGGCAACCGCAGCCTTGCTGCCAGGCCGCTGGTTGGGGTGAGGCGAGATGCGGGAGGACACCGTGGAGGGGGAGTGTGCAAGGTTTGCAGCGGCTGCACAGGCTGAAAGCACACGGCCGTGCCTGCCTGCCTTCCCTGCCTGACCGACCGACCGACCGACCGACTGGCTCTGCCCCCTGCCCCGCTCGCCGTGTTCTGGCACCCTGACCTCCCACACACCTTGCACCCCACTCACTCCCACTCCCAGCCTGTGGTCGGTACTAATAGTAAAGGGTCATAGTAAAGGGTCGATCTTTCTTCTGCCTTGCGGCTACTTTGTGGGGCACTTATGCTTACGCAATCCATGGTTGTTTCCGCCCTGCAGGTACTTTGAGCAGCAGCCGCTGGACAAGGTGGAGACTGGGCGGGAGGGGGAGCGCCGCTTGATCTACTGGCTTCTGGAGGATGGGGTGAAGAAGCGGTGAGGAGGGTGGGGGGTGGGGTGGGGGTGAGGGGTGCCTGCAGGGGGTGCCTGGCAGCAGGCAGGGGCCAATGGGAAGTGACGCTCAGGCAAGGGCTGCCCCAAGGGCAGTGAGCAGAACAAGGAGAGGTCAGGCTGCCTGTGTGTGTGCGGCGCCCCGCGGCAGTACCCCTGCTCTTCTCGCTAGGCGGGCTCAGTTTGTTGAGGCCCCGGAGCAGCGCTCACGAGACACACCATGTGTCCACATCCATCCATCCTGATCTTGCTGAGCTGTCGCCGATTCCTTTCCCCCTGCAGGTATGCCCAGTTTGTGGAGGCTCTGGAAGTGTGCTCCCGAGACAACCTAGAGTTTGTCAAGGACCGGGCGGTGAAGACGATGTGAGCGCTGGGGGCGGGGCTGAGCTGGCACCGTGCTGCGCTGAGCTGGCCGCACAGCGCTGGCTGCTGTGCTGAGTTGGCCCTTCTGAGCCGTTGCTGGCTGGGGCCGGCGTTACTGAATTGTTGCTGGCTGGGGCCGAGCTGAACTGGCGGTGTCGAGCAGTGCTGAGCATTGCTGAGTTAGAGCGGTGCAGCAGCCGCGGCGACCAAATGCTAGTTGCTCGCCCTGCACCTGACCTGCACCTCCCAACCGCCACCCACTGGCAAGCTCACGCACGTCCTCTCATGCCCCCCCCCCCCCTCCCGCAGGTACGAGCTGCTGTCTGCCAAGCCGGAGGGAGAGGCCAAGCTGCTGGGCGGGCTGGTCAACAAGCTGGGAGACCCCGACCGCAAGCTGGCCTCCAAGGTAAATTTAAAACACAAAAATATAATTACAGAGAATACGGCGCCTTGCGTATGGGGCTGCCGCTGCTGTGGGGTTGCTGGGGAGGAAGCTGGCAGGGCCCGACCGCAAGCTGGCCCCCAAGGTGGGTGCTACAAGCAGCAAGTGCACCATGTGTCCGGGGCTGGTGCTAGTGCTGGGCTGCCGCTGTTGTGCTGCCGCTGAAGAGCTGCTGTCATTTGCCTGCTGTTGTGGGCCCTCCTCCCCCTGCCTCACCCCCCGCCCGAGGCCCCTCCTGCCCCCTTGCCCCCCCTCCTGATGCAGGTGGGCTACCTGCTCACCCGGCTGCTGGCGGAGCACCCGGGAATGAACGTGCCGGTGGTGCGCGAGATCGAGCGCTTCATGTTCAGGTGGGGGCGTTCAGGTGGGGGCGGGCTGCGTGCCTGCATCTGCTGCATCTTTGTCAGGTGCCGATGCGGGGCAGGCATCAGGCAGGCGACACTAACATTGGGCACCTTCCTGCTTACATATACATGCATGCATGCCGCCCGCCCGGCATCTACCCTGCTCGGTCGCCACCTGTCGCCACCTGCAGCGCTCCTTGCAAAAGCAGTGCCACCTGGCTGGCTGACCTGGCAGTCTTACCTGGGGCACTCGCTTGAGGCGCTTACACTGGCACTTGCATGAATTCTGCTTAAAATGTTTGCTGCCCACCTGGCGTACCGCCTTGCACCCCCTGCTGCCTCCCTGTCCCGTGCAGGCCTGGGCTGCAGGAGCGTGCCCGGTACTATGCAGTGGTGTACCTCAACCAGATGGTGCTCTCACACAGGCAGCCCAAGCAGACCCACGGTGAGCTCCGCCAGCGTGCTCAGCATGTGTGTTGGCTGTTTGAGGGCAGGGTGTGAGCAGCAACTGGCAGAGGTGCTCTCGACCACATGCTGATCTCACACAAGCCCAGCTCTCCACTGTCGCCATGCCCCTTCTCCCCATGCAGGCGCCAGCCTGGCCAAGCGCCTCGTTGACGTCCACTTCACTGCATTCTGTGTGCCAGCACTGTATTCACGTAGCCTCTCTGTCCGCCCTCCCCACCCACCCCCTCTCCTGCAGGCGCCAGCCTGCCCAAGCGCCTGATCGACGCGTACTTCACCGTGTTTCAGATGATCCAGGACGGCAAGATCGGCACCGCGGCCTCGGTGCGCGCGCTGGGATTGCGGGTGCTGTGTTTAAAAGAGGCCAGGCGGGCGGTGCGGGCATCGGTTGCATCAGTTTGCATGTGATGATGCGCCAACCAACGAGTGCAGCACAGCAACATGTGGTGTGTCTACCTGCCCTGCCTGCCTGCCTGCATCTGGGCATGTCCCGACCCACAGCTCCCACCTGCCTCCTCACCTGCCTTTTCACCCGCCCCTCCCCCCGCCCCACCCACGTCTGCAGCTGGCGAAAGCGCAGCAGGACAAGGCGGCCGAGTACGCGGCCCGCAAGAAAAAGGGGGAGGCGGCCAAAGCGAGGGCGGCGGATGCGGCGCGGGCAAAGGCGGAGGCGGAGGCCACCAAGGACCAGAGCGGGGAGATGGATGGCCGCATGCTGTCGGCACTCATCACCGGTGCGTTTATCGTCAGGGCAGGGGAGCTGCTGGGAGTGCGGTGGCAGAAGGAGGACGGTGGCGGTGCTGTGACAGGGTTCACTGTGTGCTGGGTTTGGACACGCCATTTGCGACCGCCTTGCTTGGCCCCTCGCACAAACAGTGTGTTGCAGGCGCGCTCTCCACTCACCGCCGCCCACCCTCCTGTGGCTGCAGGTGTGCGGCGCGCCTTCCCTTATGTGCCCCCAGAGGAAGTGGAGCCCCTCATTGAGGCGCACGCGGGTAAGGGTGGCGCATGTGTGGGGAGTGGAGTGAAGTGGAGTGTCGTGAAGGCTGCGCCTCGCACTGCTCATCCCACCTGCACCCTGCCCGCTGGCGCCTCTCCCCCATCCCCGCTTCCGCATCCCTCCCATGCTTCTCTCCTCCCTCTTCCTTTCCTCCACACAGTCGTGTCGTTCGTCCGCCCGCTGCGCGCCCACCATCCCCCTCCAAGCAGCTCTCCTCACAGCTGTCCCTCCCTCCCGTCCCGTCCCGCCTCTGCCCCATGCAGACGCCCTCTTCCGCCTGGTGCACGCCCGCTCCTTTGGCGTGGCCACCCAGGCCCTGCTGCTCCTCTTCCAGCTCATGAGCAGCAGGTCAACAGTCAGCGACCGCTTCTACCGGTGAGGAAGGCGTGAGGGAGAGGGCGACGCATGGGGGCCGCTGGAGAGATGAAACACATCTCGAGCCGCTGCTTGACGGGGGCCAGGGCTGGGCAGTGCACTGCTCCCCAAGTCACTTCAACACCTGTACACCCTGCCTTACCGCCCTCCCTTCTTCCCCATTTTGCATTGCCTGCCCCCCACAGCGCACTCTACTCGGTGCTGGGCAGCTCGGAGCTGTTCCGCTCAACCAAGGCGCCCATGTTCCTCAGCCTGCTTTTCAAGGTCAGTCATTGCCTGGCAGTGCGGCTGGCGCCAGTTGCACCTGCTGTTGCCGTGTAGCATGTGCGCCCCTCTGCCTGCCTGTCTGCCTCTCTGCCGCCCCCTCCACCACTGCTGCTCTACGCCTGCACAGGCACACAAACCGGGTGTCAGCAGCCGGCAAACTGATGCCTTTTCCACCATGTTTGCTCCCCCCTCCCACTGCTTCACCCGCTCCGCTCCCCTCCACTCCCTTCTCCCCCACACCCCCACAGGCCCTCAAGGCGGACATCAGCAGCAAGAGGACGGCGGCCTTTGCCAAGCGCATGCTGCAGTTGGCCCAGGAGTCGCCGCCCCACTTTGCCTGCGGCTGCCTGCTGCTCACATCGGAGCTGCTGAAGGTGAGGGGGCACCTGGGAACATGGGGAGGCACCGCCAGCTGGCGGTGACGGGTGGGTGCTTTGTGCCTGCGGCTGCAGCTGGAAGGAGCTAGTGGGGTGCACAGGTGCCGTGCACATATGGTCTTGGACCACATGAACCCTCACCCTTGCCCTGCTGTCAGGGAGTTATCCCCGCCGCTCGACTGCGTGCAGTTGCTGTTGAGCTCACGCCACCATAACTGCCCTGCGCCCCCCCGCCCCGCAGGCTCGCCCCGCGCTGTGGGGCGCCGTGCTGCAGCCAGAGGAGAGCGAGGCTGATGCGCTTGAGCACTTCCAGGACGCTGATGCGGATGCGGATGCTGGTGGCGATGAGGATGCGGCACAGGGGCAGCACAAGAGCGGCGGTGGCGGCGGCGCTGCCAATGGCAAGCAGCAGCATCGGCAGCAGCGGCGGAAAGCGACGGCGGCGGCGGTGGCAGGCTCCGATGAAGAGGAGGGGCCCGAGGAGGATGATGATGAGGGGGATGAGGAGCTTGCTGAGCTGGCGGGTGGTGACTCAGCATCTGACCTGGAGGGGGATGAGGCAGACCTGATGCCTGGCCTCCTGCAGCAGCGGCAGGCCGCGGCGGCGGCCACGGCGCAGCGGCAGCAAGCGGCGGCGGCCGCGGCGGCTGCCAGCGAGCGCTGGCCGGCCAGCAAGGAGGCCTACGACATGCACAAACGGTGAGGGGTGGATAACGGGGTTGGAAGACTGTAAGGGCGAATCAGGGCGGCGAGCAGAAGCGGGGCAGGGGCGGGAATAGGAAGCCAAAGGGCAGGCTGCGCTGCCCACCCGCCTCGCGTCCTCTGCCCTCTGCCTGCCGCTGCCGCACACTAGGGCCCACCTGTGCCGCCGCAAACCACCACCCCACCCACCCCACCCCACCCCTCCTCTGCTCCACCTGCCGCCTGCAGGGAGCCCCAGTTTTGCAATGCCGACCGCAGCTGCCTGTGGGAGCTCACCTCGCTGGCGGCCCACGTGCACCCCTCTGGTGGGCAGGGGGCAGGGGTGGAACGGGGCGCAGGCCACACGGTTGCCTGTTGTATGCGCCACACCGCGCCGCCGCCGGCCCTCATCGCCCCGCCCCGTTGTGCCGCGCTGCTCTGTTCTTTCCAGACTGTGTCGCTCCAGCGCCCTTCTCCTTGTGGCACCCATTACCTGTTTCAAACCCAATACAACATATGCTTGTATCCTGCACTGGAGGTCATAGTGCGCGGCATGTTGCAGCACGCGCTGCACAATGGCAGCCCCGCTTCCGTGCTGCCTTTCTCATCTCGGCTCAACTCGACGCCCACCCACACTCTGCAGTGACCGCCCATGGCGCGCACCCTGGCAGAGCATGATTTACCATGCGTACAATGCCATGGCAATCCCACTGCGTTAACGCCTGTCTTCCTTCGCAATGCTCGCTGCAGTGGCGGCCATGGCGCGCACCCTGCTGGCGGGTCAGAGCGTGATGTATGACGGCGACCCGCTGAGGGACCTCACCCTGGCCGCCTTCCTGGAGAAGTTTGTGCAGAAGAAGGCAAAGGTGGGCGGGTGGGTGGTTGGGTGCTTGCACGATGCACTGCAGCGCCACATGGGTTTGGGGTGCGGTGCCTGAGGCACCCGCCCTCCTGCAATAGCGTTCCGTGCCCCCACTTGTGGCCCCACTCGCGGCCCGCCCCTCGCCCGCCCCCGCCCTGCGCAGCCGCGCCATCCCTGGGCCTGACCCTTTGTGGCCCTCGAGCGCCTGCCCGCCCATGCACCCTGCAGCTGCGCCACCCCTGCCTGTCCTCTTAAGGCTCTACCTAACCCGTCCCGTCTGCCTCCTCCTGCCTGCAGGCCGCTCCCAAGGCAGATGCAGCCACGCAGCCGCTGGCTTTTCCCCCTGCCTGCGCCTCCTTCATTCACTGCCTCCCCTGCCTGCCTGTCCCTCCTCCCTCCCCTGCTTGCAGGCCGCTCCCAAGGGCGACTCTGCCATGCAGCCGCTGGCGGCACAGCAGGCTGCTGCAACCACCGCACCCATGCACCAATGGGCGGCGCTGGCGGGGGCACACACCGAGGCGCTGGCCGCGCTGGCGGGTGAGCTCAGCCTGCATGGCATTTGTTTTTGGTTCCGCACACTGTTGTCGCCGCAGCTCCAGCCTGGGGCTCTCCACCGTGGCCCCGCTGAGAAGCACCTCCCTGCCTGCCCCGCCTGCTGCCCCTGTGCCATCTGGCCTGCCCTGTACCCGCCTCCACTGCGCCCCCCAACTGACCCCCCGCCCCCGCTCCCGCCCCCGTTCTCCCCACCCCCCGCAGCCAAGGACGTGCGCCCCGACGACATGTTCTTCCACAAGTACTACAGCCTGCAGGCGGTGCGGGACAAGCAGGCCAAGAAGAAGAAGAAGAAGGGGGAGGAGGACGAGGTGCTGTCGGATGCAGACTCAGACGACAGCGACGCTGCGGGTGAGCAAAGTAGCGACTCACACACAAGTGTTCCCTGCAGGGCGGTTGGTGCTGCCTTGCTGGCTGGCTGGCAAATGGCCGGGCAGGCTGCCTGCCTACCTGCCTACCTGCCTGCCTGCCTTGCAATCCCGCTCAGGCCCCCACCCGCTGCCTGGCCTCGCCACGCTGCTCCCGACCCGCCTCCACATCTGCCGCCCCCGATTGCCCTCCTCTTCTCTCCCTCCCCTCTCTCTGCCGCCCTCTCCCCTCACCGACACCGCCCTGCCCCCCTCCCCTCCCTCTGCCTGCAGACGAGTTCCTGGCTGCGGAGGAGGAGGGCGGCGACGGCGGCATTGGCGCCGACCCCGGTGAGCAGCGGGCTGGAGGAGAAGCGGCCGGGCAGGGCCGGGCTTGCATTCATGGCACGCGTGCTGCATACATGTGCGTGCCAGGCTTGTTTGTCATGCATGTTTGTCATGCGTTGTGTGCTCCCACGTGTGCCTGACTGGGTGGCTGGGTGGCTGGGTGGCTGCATCACTGTGCCTGACTGGGTGGCTGGGTGGCTGCACGACCCGTGCTCAAGGCAGGTGCTGGGGGGCCCTGAGTTGCGCAGCTGGGGGGCCGGCAGGACTGGGGAGGTGCGCGCTTGCAGCGGCTCTCACTCTGCCACAACTCTTCCTCTCACCCCTCTTCCTGCAGATCGCGCCGGCATGGATTACGACTATGCTGACCTGGAGGCCGCCATGTCATCCGACGATGATGACTCAGCAGGCGGCTCCCAGGATGCCGACGGGGCAGCCTCAGATGAGGAGGAGGAGATGGAGGAGGGTGGGGAAGATGATGCAGTGTCCGATGGCTCTGACGTAGAGCCAGCTGGCGCCAGCTTCAGTGACATGTCAGCATCCGAGGGCGAGGAGGAGGGCGGCAGCGGCGGCAGCGAGGAGGAGGAGGGCATGAGCGAGGGCAGCAGCGACGGGGAGGATGATTCATCTGATGGCGGCTTTGAGGCGGAGCTGCTGGCGGAGGAGGAGCTTTCAGGTGACTTAATTAACAGCTTTCAAAAACCCCTTCCGTCGCTCTTTTTTCCGGGTCAGGGGGCTCTCGGCTGGCTGTTCACGCATGGGCGCTAGTGCTGCGAATGATTCAGGCTGCCGCTGCAGGCGCTACTGGCCCCCTGCTTGACTGCTGCTGCCTGTGGCTCGCTGTTTGCTCTCCCGGGCCTGCCTGCACCTTTGGCACCGTCCCCTGCTGCCCCTGACCCTCTCTGACTCACTGCCTAAGCACCTGACATGCCCAATCCCCCGTTGCCCCCCCAGCAGACGACGATTCAGGCGGCAGCAGTGACGAGGACGATGCAGTTGCGGATGCTGAGGTGGCAGAGCTGCTGAAGCGGCACAAGATCAAGCCGCTGCCAGCTGGCGGGGCAGCTGTGGAGGACTCCGAAGAGGAAGCACAAAACCCTTATGAACTGCCAGATGCCACGAGCAGCGAGGAGGAGGACGAGGCAGCGGGTGGGGCGCGGGGCGGTGGCGCCACCCGCCCTCGCTCGCGCCGGGCGCATGATGAGAGCGAGGATGACGACAGCGAGGATGATGACAGTGACGAGGAGGAGGCGGGCGGGCGCGGCGGCAGCGCGCGGCAGCGGCGGCAGCGCGATCTGCTGCAGCAGCAGCAGCAGAAGGGGCAGAAGCGGAAGAAGAAGAGCGGCGACCCCATGAGCGTGTTTGCCTCGGCAGATGACTATGCCCCCATGATTGATCGGGACCTCACAGAGGGGCCTGCTCCAGAGGACGGCGAGGAGCCGGGCAGCGGCGGCGGCAAGCGGCAGCGCAGCAGCGGCGGTCGGGGCGGCGATGCGAGGGCCGGCCGTGGCGGCGATGGAAGGGGAGGGCGCGGCGGCAGCGGGAGGGGCGGGCGTGGAGGCGGGCGCGGCCGTGGCCGCGGCCGTGGCCGCATGGCAAAGCGGTAGTGGCGGCAGCCTCCTCACGGCTGCGCTGCGTTTTGCCTGTAATGTATCACTCTGTAACCTTGCTGACATTTGTGGCGGTTGCCCAGTGGCTGTGCAAGGGCCTGTGTCACAACCTGTCGTCTTGCCACGCTGTGCCGCTGCAGCGCGCTGTGTTGCTGCCGCCGCTGCCTGATGTCAACATCACGGCTGCACCGCCTCCGGCCTGCAAGAGTTCGCTGCACTGTGCACACATTGTGATTGTTATTGGAAGGTCATTGCGTGGGAACTTGCAGTAACTCGCGACTCCGGGTTTGGTCCGCTGGCAGTGCTTCCTGCTGCGCTGGTCACTTGCGTACCCACCTCATGGACCGATTTGCGTGCCCATAGGAGCTCAGCAGCCAGGGATCCCCTTTGCGCCCCGCTGGCGCCGCCGCCACTCTCCCACCCGACGTCAGCTGCCCAGCCACCTTAGCTCTCCACACACCAGCTTTGCCACGCCCACAGCAGTGCGCTTGAAGTGCCAGTAGAGCCCTCACCAGTTGACAACATGCTGCTGCCCTGGGTGACTTGCTTTAAACAGTGTCAGCATCAGCAGCCTCTGCCCCCCAGAGCAGTGGCCGGCAACACTGTTTCCCACATCTGTTGCCACTACCTTGGTTGCTGGAGAGCATGCAAAGTGTACTTTTTACGCTTTTAATTTTACACCAGCCACGAGCGGCGGCGGCGGCGCAAATAGAACTAGGGAGGGATGACCGGAGTGGTGTGAGGGTTTAGGGGAAAAAAACTCATGTGGGTGCTATGCTGTGCTGCTGCTGCTGCTGCACTTACGTGCGCGCCAGCTGCTGCGTGCTGCTGCGTGCTGTTGCTGCTGCGGGGCCTGGCTGCTGCTGCACTTACGCCTCCTGGACAGCCGCCTCCCGCGCCTCAGCAATGGCTGCCAACCGCTTGTGCTTGCGGCTGCCCTCCTTCAGCTGCTGGCCCTCGGGCACCTGAACACACACACGGGGGGGGGGGCGGTGGCAGCCGTGGGGAGTGAGCACGCCGCGGCCAAGGCAGCAATGGATTGAGCAGTCAATGGGCGGCGCGGCAGGCAGGCCGCTGCTAGCTGAATGGCTGGTCAAGTCGTTTTTGAAAGGCCTCACCCGACCCGTCTGCGCAGCATGTCCTCCTCCCTCCCCTCCTCTCAAGAGTGTCCAGCATTTGCTGCTGCAACAAACACCACACAGCACCCGCCACCCGCCCCCCTCTCCTCCACATCCCCGGCCGCTTCCCTCCTCCCCCCCCCCCCCCTTCACACACCTGGTACTGCTCAAAGGGCACCACGGTGACGGAGGAGCGCTTGGAGTTCTTCTTGAACACCACCACGCCGTCAATCTTGGCAAACAGGGTGTAGTCGCGGCCCAGGCCCACGTTGTCGCCGGGGTGCACCTGCGGGGGGGGCGGGAAGAGGAGACGAGATCAGTGATGGTGAGGGAGGAGGCTGGGAGCTGGTTGGGCGGGGCAGCATGTGATGCGGCTGAGAGCGGGGCGGGCCAGGCGCGAACGAGGACCGGCGTTGATGTTTGATTTATTATTACATTAAATTGCCAGGCCGCAGAGCGGGCAGCTGCGGCATACATGGCATGCCGCCATTCTCGTACTACAGCTGGTGCAGCCTGCCCTTTCCAGCCACCCAGCTGGACAGCCATGGCTTTCTTTGTGGCTCCCCACTTGGCCTACGATGACACCTTCCCATATGAACAAGCCTCGACAGAGGTGCAAGCAACCAACGAACCGCCTCCATTAGCTGGGCGGGCCCAGCACCCACCTTGGTGCCCAGCTGGCGGATGATGATGCCGCCGGCGTTCACGGGCTGCCCGCCATACACCTTGACGCCGCGGCGCTTGGACACGGAGTCGCGGCCTGCAGCATGGGACGTCAGCCAATCATGTGCGCTTGTGAGCACGCCCGTAATGCTGAGCATGTCGCTGCGGTGCAGCAGAAGCTCCATTTGGCGGAGAGCACCACGACGCAGGGTGCTGCACGGGCTGCGCGATGACGCTTAGTGGCGCCTCCCTCTGTAGGTAGCACCCATCTAACTGCCACTCATAGTCGCCATCGCCGTAGTTGCCCTCGTGGCAGGCCGACACCGGAGAGCACCAGTATCCACGCTGCACTCCACTCAGGGGCGCAGCAGTGCCTGCCCGCCCGCCGCCCAGCCGCCTGCCGCCGCTGCCCACACAGCCTCGCGCATTGCCGCATGGCGGCGCCCCGCCCGGCTCCCAGCGCTCCCCCGCACCGTTCTTGGTGGAGCCGGAACCCTTCTTGTGCGCCGCCTCCACGGAGAAGGGGGCAGGGGCGGCCACGCTCACGCGGGCAGACTGCTCCACATGCTGGCCCACAAAGGTGCTGCGGGCGGCCGACAGGCGAAGCCCAGTGAAAGCGGTGGCCAGCATGGCTGCGAGTGGGCTGGCTGCGGGGGCTCCTACACCGACGGGCGCTGCAGACGCAATGCGCGTGCTGGCTTGTGTTGAGCTTCCACGGGTGGCGGGCAGAGGGACTACGGGGCGGCCTGGCGGTGGTTTGTGGGCGGCCCATCTCAGGATGATGAGGTGGCAAGGAGGGGAATTTCTAGCTTCCGGCGCACTGCATGTGTTGTGCATCTGTTCTTCGAGTGATGCCGATGCCGTGTGGCACGCGCAAGCAGCTACAGCGCCCACCTTCACACTGAGAGGGAGGCCGCTGTGCGGCACTGCACGAGGCTAAGGCTGCTGTGGCTCTCCTGATGCTGCACGATCATCTGAAGGGGTACGATATTGGCGCGAGGCATGCAAGCATGCCCAGAGCGCGGCAGGCACCGCCGCTTGGGTGCAGCGTCCGCGCCCGCCCCGAGGGCGGTGGCGCAGGGCCGGCTTGCAGGCCCTGCTGCTTCTTGCACGTGGGCATCATACACGCTGAACATGGCCACAGCCGGTCAGAGATGCCTGCAGGCGGGCAGATGTGAAGCCCTTTGTGCCCACCTGCAACGTCCCTTCTGCGGGCTGCCGCCAGCGCGGTTTTTCATGCCCGACGTGTTGCCAGCTGCCCTTTTTCATGCCACAGAGAGTCGTGTTTTACAGGAGGGATGTCATGGAGGCAGGCATGCATCAGGACACAGTGGGCACTGGTAGAGGTGCAACTCGCAGGAGAAGGCGAGCGAGCCTGTGGTGGTGCAACTGAATAGTGGAAAGCAGAGGATTCGACACGAAACGTCAACATTTGGTTTGAAAGGAAGAATGGATGTGAGCGGACGGTGTTGGTGAGTGTGCAAACACGGAAGGCCAGAGATTTGAGCCGGTGGTGCACGGGGAGCCTTGCCGGCATGCAGGCAGGGGCGTGGGTGGCAGTGCAAGGTGACATGTGCGGAAATGGGATGGCAGTTGAGTTGTTCGTTCGCTAACACAACAGTGCCGCAGCCGGGCCGGCACGGCTGGCTGGTAACTGGCGCCTAGTGGGTGGAAGCCGGCCCTTAAGGGCTGGCACGCAATCACATAGTCAGATGAATAAATAAACACACAACTAGCGCTGAGGGCGACATGCCACCCGAGAAACAAGGCGTGCGGGGCCCGTCTTCATGAGGTGTGATCCATTCATTGATCGGTGCGTGAGTTGGAACAAGTGTGATGCTGCCTTAAAACGGCACGTGAGGCGACCGGTCTCTTCGACAAAGGGCAGGCATGCCTTGCCTTCATGCCTCGGCAAGCTCCTCCGGAGTGCACAGGAACTGATGGCCCGGCCTGCCGGGCTGCGCGCCCCGGAAGGGCTTGTTCCGCGTAAAGTGCACCACCACTGGGGAGCGGCCGCCCAGGGTGCGATTCCCCCTCAAGCTGTCGCTGGCCATGGCGTTAAACTCCAGAGGCAGGCGGATGCCGGTGTAGTGGTAATACCTGCACAGCAGAGCAGGGGGGGCGGGGGAGGGAGGGAGGTGGGGGAGGAGGGGGAGGGATGTGGGAGTTGGGAGCAGGCCTTGGTGCGTGAAACCACAGGGGCAGGCGGATGCACTTGTAATTCTGCGACGGCAGGGTGGGGCAGGGTAAGGAGTGGGGGTGAGAAGAGGGATGGTGGATGAGGATACAGGAGGGCAGGAGCAGGGAGGAGATGGGAGCGGAGCTCACGCCAATGCTCTGGTTACAAATTGAGCGGTCCTCAGCCCTCGCTCTCATCTGGCCGAGCTGCCTCTGCCTCTTGCATCCTGCACCACCGGCCCTGCCCCCCGTTCACCGCCCGCGCACCAGTGGAAGAAGTCCTGCTCTGCAGCGCCAAAGGAGAAGCGCAGCTGGGGGTGCTCCTTCAGCAGCGACATCATGTGGCGCTGCACCGCGGGGCAGGGGCGCAACAGCAGCACGCCGCCGTTGATGCCCCGCAGGTGGGGGCCCCATCTGCATCGAGGGTGGTGGGTCCAGATCGATTGATGCTTACAATTCCAGTCCACAGGGAGCCAGCAGCCGTCTCAGAACGCACACACTTTGGCTTGGTGGCGACCGTGCAACAAACCAACAACTGCTTCAAGTGGGGAGGGGGCACGGGCGGCGCAGCAGCAGCGCGCCGGCGTTGGTGCAACATGCAGGTGGCCCAACGCCCGCATTAAAGGGGTGGGTGGGGACCGGAGCAGATGGGCAGCTGGGCTGGGAAGGGCGGGCATGCCGGCAGATGGGGTGGAGCGGTCCCACGCAACCGCAAACTCCGCAGCCAACAATCCACACACCCGCGCTGCCTCCCCTGCTGTGATGTGCTGTGCTGTGCTGTGCTGTGCTGTGCTGTGCTCGCGGTACTCATGTATGCCCGCCCATTGTGCTCACTCACCTGCCCAGGAACTTGACCTGGTCCCACACAGCCGCAAACTCGGTTGGCAGCGTGAAGAGGGGCGCCAGGTCACCCACCACCACCAGGTCGCTGTCCACCAGCAGTACCGCATCGTACTGCGTCAAGCTCAGGGCGCGCAGCTTCACAAAGTTTGCGCCGTACCTGCCGGGGAGGGAGGGGGCAGGCGGGCGGGCAGAGCACGGGTTGGTGTGGCTCGGGCCCATACAGTGGACACACAAAGGAAGGGCGCAGCAGGACAGGTGAGGGCAGTAGGGCAGGGCAGAGAGGCAGGGAGGCACCCGGCTCCAGGCAGGTCCCAGGCCTCAGGCAGGCAGGCTGGCAGCTGGTGCGCGATTGCATCCTGGCACAGCAGATGCTTTTCGCGGCAGCTGCAGCATGCCTCCCTGTTTCTGGGCACAAAGGTCCCTGCCCGCCTTGCCAGGGACTCTGCCACACTGCACCCCCCACTGCAAACACTCCGCCCACCCTCCCCATTGCCGGCACGCCACCGGCCACCCACTCAACGCAGCGCCAGGTGCTCACCTGGGCTCAAAGTGGTTTGTGTAGGCGAGAGGGTCGACCTCAATGCGGGTGAGTCCCTTGGCGTCCAGCCACTTGCGCACGGCACGGCTGCCCTGCCCTCGGACCAGCATGGCGCCAAACTCCAGCCCCGGGTTGCTCTTGCGCATGCTGCACTCCAGCTGCTGCAGCAGCGGCAGGTACGCATCGCCCTGCAGGTAGGTGAGGACCGCCACCCGCCCGGTGCGCGGCGTGGAGCACTGGGCGCCCTGGCAGCAGCTGGGGGAGGGGAAGCTGCCGTCGTCCCTGCAGGCGCAGCAGCGGGCAGGGCGGGGCCGGGCAGGCAGGCAGGTCGGGAGGGAGGTTCTGACCGGATGGGAGGCAGGCTGGCAGGTGAGGGCTTGGCAGGCAGCCAGGACAGGCGGTGCATGCCAGATGGGTGGCGGCAAGTGTGGTGTAGCACAGGTCAGGAGCATGTGGCAGGAGAGGGGGGAGGGGACAGAGGGACGGGCGGGCGAGTGCGTGGTGCAGGTGCAGGCGCCGGTTGAGTGGAGGCGTGCCGGGCGCAGGCAGGGCGGGAGGCGTGGAAGCTGGCGGGGCAGCCGCAGGGCTAGGGTTTTCTCACCTTCCCAGGAACATGGGGTCAGCGCTGTAGTACAGCATCCTGAAGGCGTTCTGTGCCGCCCTGCGCACCACCCGCACGCCCCCCATGCTGGCCAGCAGGAGCAGCACCACCAGCAGGGGGGCGCAGCTGGCCATCAGGCTGGGCTGCCACAGCCTGCGCCCCGCCCGCTGCCGCTGCTTGTCTGCGGGGTCATGTTCTAGGTCGGCCCTGGCTGGGGGAGTCCATACCATTGGGACCCTGAAGCAGCGCTAGGGGCTTGCCGACCAGGCAAACGCACGCCACGTGCGCTGCAGGGCTGCACAGAGAGGCCGGGGAGGCTGCTGGTTCAAATTTCTGCCGCCGCAACTGGCGACAGTACCGCAGTCTCCGCCGCCAGCGCCTGGCTGCACTGTCTGACAACGCGAACGAGGCGGCGCCGTACCTTGCAGTGATCTACACTTCCGCCCGTGTGGTGTGGGAGGTCTCTGCTGCTGCGGGAGGTTGAATATCCTGACCGACTGCCCGCGGCCTGCAGGGCCCGGTGCTCCTTTCTCAGGCGCTTGCAGGCTGTCACCGCTTGCACATGAGTGAAAGACTGTGAATAAAGGTTGGCCGAAGCGGGCGCGGGATATCCGAATGTGGCGTGGAGGGGTTGCCACCTGGAAAAGTCCTGTAGCTTCCAAACTATCTGTAGGTTAGTGACTGGGTGCCGTCCTGTCCGCTATGCATCGCCCAGAAAGGCTCTATCATTGGATCAGGGGGTTTAGAGGATTGAGAGGTTGGACAAAGCTTGCACCTTGCTGATGCGGGGGTTGCGGTTCAGGAAAAGTGACAGCTCCACAAGGGTGCTGTCCGCCGCTGCTACTGGGAGGAATTCTGGAACTGGGAGCGTATGCAATCCATGCCGGGAAACGGGGCAGCAAAGAGCAGGGGGCGGGGAGGTGTTCTGGTATACCGGCTGTGCACGTGCGCTGTACAGCACGATATCCGGCTGTGGTACCTGTACACGCTCGGGCGCCACATAATAGACAGCAGTGGCACAGTGCATGAAATGCTGAGCCGCCACACATCCAGCAAGGGAGTGTGCAAGGCAATCAATGGATGAGCTGAAGCCGTTGCTAATCCTTGCCGGCACGGATGGCTAGTGGGGTTAGGAGTGGTGCCACTCCAGCACTGGTGGGGCAGTGCGGCATCGAGGGCAATCAACTTGCAGCACTACAGCCAAATTGGCGGATGCAAAGCCAACACAGAGCTGCGGCGATGCTGGGCATTGCAGAGGTGCGCTACAGGGATGCAAATCATCCTGCACGTCAGGTCGCAGGAACCCCTGGCCCTCCGCCGGAGGCGAGCTCTGCCCTGCCGGTGGCGCCCTGCCTGGCCCAGCCTGGGCGCCGGTGCGTTGCTCACCGGCGCAACTCCCGCTGTCTCCGCGCCCTTCAGCAGCAGCAGCAACAGATTTTCCCGACTACTTTGCTGCAAGGACCACTCTCCAGACTGCAGAGTGAGTGCGGCCCCCCCTGTGGGCGGCGTGAGCAGGGGGGCATTCATTCCGCGCTGCTTTCGCAACACCGCTCAATGCCACCGCAGAGGTCCGACTGGGGAGCTTGCCGAGTGGCCGCATTTTGAGCTACGTGCTGCGCCTGTCCTGCAGCTGTTGCGGGCTGTGGCTTGCTCCCCATCGCCACGCACTTCCGCAGCGGCACACATCATTCGCCACCGTGCTCTCGGCGTCCACGGGCTGCCCAGCCCCTCCGCGCAGCTGTCACCCTTCCGCCCCTCTGCGCCCTGGTCGGGCATGAGGCAGTAACCCAGGCGCGGCCACCAGTCCAGCGAGCCAGAGCCAGCCGGCAGCCATGGCAGCGCCGGCGACGGCGGGCAAGGAGAATGCCGCGGCCGCCGCCAACCCGGCGGCAGCGGCGGCGCAACACCCCGCCTTCACTCCCCACGAGCTGAAGAACATGCTGGGGCAGTGCCTGAAGATGGCTTCAGAGAACAAGATCACGCCGCAGAACACGTGGGCGCTGCCGCTGATTGAGCACCTGCCGGAGCTGATCCGTGAGGAGGGCGGCGCGCAGACCAACTTCCAACGGGCCAGCGTCACGCTGGACGCGGGCGTCAAGATTTACTCCTACCGCGTCGACTCGGTGCACACCGAGACGTTCAAGATCCTGGGCGGCCTGGGCCGTGCTGCAAACGACGCCGATGAGCCGGAAGGTGGGCGCGCAAGCAGCCGTGGGGCGGCGGGCACTGTTGCGTTGCCACCCACATGCTGCCTGTGCTTGCCGCCCTGCTCTGCTGTAGCGTTCTGTCAAGAACCCAGTGAGTGCATCCAGCACATGCATAGCTGCCTGTCACCGTCTGCGCTTCTTTGCCACTGCTTGCCGCACAGCAGGCGAGCTGGGCGACGGCGGTGTGGGCGACGACGGAGACGAGGGCGGCGGCCGGCGGCGGCGGCGCACGCACGAGCTGAACCCGGAGGCCACTCTGGAGTCCAGCTGGGAGGCGCTGAACGTCAAGAAGTTTGACCTGGCCTTCACTGTTGACCCCCTGTTCCACAAGACCAGCGCACAGTTTGACGAGGGCGGCGCCAGGGGTGCGTGGGGCTCTGCCGAGGGGCCGGGGTCGGAGGAGCCAGCGGGCCTGCTCATGGGTTGCTTGTGCAGGGACAGCGTTGGCGGGTGTAAAGGGTGCAAGCTTGCATGCTGTGGTATCGCTGCTGCAGGCGCAGGGTGCGACGTCGACAGTGCAATGCAGCAGCGAGTCCGCGTGAAAGCAGATGCATGTGTTGCACAGTCCTGCTCACCCCTGCCCTGGTCCCCCTGGCTCTCGCCTTCTTCTGTCTCTCCAGGCCTGCTGCTGAACAACCTGAGCGTGTACCGCGGCTGCGAAATTGTGTTTGACTCCATGGACGTGCCGGAAAATGCGCTGGATGGGGCGGAGCCTGGCGACTCGCTTGCCCAGGTGGGTGGCAGCTCAGCGTGCAGGCCAAACCAACAAGGCAACCTGGGCAGCAACTTGCGTGCTGCCTCGGCGCCGCTGCTGCTGAATCTTCGGGCGTACACAGCGCTGGCAGCACCGCAGCCGTAGGCAGCGAGCGCTGCAATGCATGCGTCTGTTCATGCCGCTGCTGCCACGGTGCTGTGCAGCTGGCAGAGGGCGCTGGGTTGGATACCACAAATGCCGTGACGTTACTGCTGCAGCAGCGCACGTGCCACCAGCAATGCGTCGGCAATGCTGCGGCACCTTGCCGCCCAGCCGCATGCCGCATGTTTGCGAGCTCCGTGACACCCGCCCTAGTGACCCATACCATGGCAGCCAGCATGTGGGTGGGCGTGCCTCCCGTGTGCCATCCATGCCTGCCCAGGCTCAACCCGCCTGGCCAAATTCCTTCCCCCTCGGGCCCGCCCTGCCCATTCCGCCCCGCGCCCACTGTGCAGGTCGACCTGGGCAGCCTGCAGCGGCAGCTGGACGCGCTGCAGCTGCAGACTGGCAGCGAGCGCATCTCGCCCACGCTTGATGCCATCCTAGAGCTGCTGGACGAGGCGCCAGCAGATGATGCAGCAGAGGCGGCCGAGGACTTTGTGCGGCAGGTGGTGCAGGCCGCCGCCAGCGCCGGCGACAGCGACGCCACCACGCAGCCCATGCCGTGGGCGCAGCGGGGCGAGCAGGCGGGCGCGGCCAGCGGCGATGATGAGGCCGGGGCTGCAGATGACGCAGCGGACGGCGGCGAGCAGCAAGGGGAGGCCAGCATGGAGGGCGTGGTGGCGGAGTATGCGCACGCCGCCGCCCCCCCGCTGGGAGACCTGCCTGCAGGTGAGATTTACAAAGTGCAGCGGGTGCATGGCTGGTCAACGGTTGCTGCTGCTGTGCCACTGGCTGCGCCGCTGGCTCTGGGGCAACTGTTCGTCATCATGCTGCTTGCCCCTCAAGCGCCGGCAGTAGGCAGCAGCCGGGGGGACAGCTGCGCTTGCTCTCTATGCCACCCGTCAGCCCGCCTGCCTGCCCGCTCTGCCTCTCACACTTCCAAGTCTTCCCTCGGCTTGTCCCCGTTTCCCGCCTGGTTACCAACCCCTCCTCGTGCCTCCTTTCTCCACCCACTTTGTGATCTGACGCTGCCAGAGCCGCAGCCACGTGCGCCGCTCCGGCATCCCCCCATTCTCCTCTCTGTTGCCCAGCTTTTACCCCACCACTCACCGATCGAGTTGGCCTCGCTGTCTGTTCTCTTTCAACGTGCAGATGACTATGACGATGGTGGCGACTATGGCGGCGACTTTGACAACTACGATGATGACGATGATGAGGGCGAGGTGGCGCAGCAGCACCCTGCCATGCCTGGTGCAGAGGACGGCGGCGCAGCAGCAGCAGCAGATGGCGAGGTGGGGAGTGGGATGTGTGTTGCGGTACCCGTGGGGTTGGTAGGGGAGCAAGATGATGACCAGGCAAGGGGCTGAGAAGGTTGATGGTTGGGTGTGCCTGCCCGCCCGCCTGCCTGCATTGCCTGCCCTTCCCGCCTGCCATCCACCATCCACTGGTCAGCCTTGCTGTTGCTGTGCCCTGCCACCTCCACAGGCTGCCGCCGCTGCTGCCGCTGCGGGCGGCCACTACCCCAATGCGTTGGAGGAGGACGCCATCCAGTACTTGATCGAGGCGGGCAGCAACAACATGGTCACGCGGGCCAAGGGCTGGGCGGGCGCATCGCACTGGCGGTACCGCGCTGTGCCGCAGGTGCGTGGCAAGCAGCAGGGGCGGGCATCCATGGCATGCCTCTGTCTTGTTTGTGTGTGCTGAGTGCCCAACCTGCGATGAATGGCAGCAGCTGAGGGTGGAGGCCTGCAGTTGAATGGCCGTTGTGGCAGGCAGGCAGCAGTGTTCTCTTGAAATGTGAGCATGCCGTGCAACTGCGCGGCTGCTGCCACGGCGCTCTCCCTGGTGGCCACGCTATGCTGCTTTCGCTTGCCTGCACCCCCTGCAGGCGGGCGTGGAGGGTGCTGAGGAGGGCGCTGAGGAGGGTGGTGCCAAGCCCAAGAAGCGCACCACCAGGTGGGCAGCAATGTGTGGCTGATGCAGCCCGCATGCTAGCTTGGATAGAAGCAGGGGCAGCAGCAGAGCGGCGTGCAACACAATTGCAGCCACAATTCCCGCCCTGCCAAAGCCGCCAGTGCCCTCGGTCTGGTGCCAGCCCCTGAGATGCAGGCAGGAGGACCACCTGCTAATGATTCGGTGGCACCCATTGGGCTTGCGGAGGCCCTGCCGTCTCATGTGCACATTTCCTCTTCTTGTGTGCTGCTGCTGCCTGGTGTGCAGGCGCAAGAACGACCCTCTGGACTTTGCAGCGCTCATGGCTTCGCAAGATGCCCCGGAGCCGCCTGAGCTTGAGCTGATGGCGCGGCCCGGCGGGGGCGAGGACGGCAAGAAGAAGAAGACGAAGCGGAAGGCCAAGAAGCCGGTCGCCAAGACGCTGCTGCCGGAGGACCACCACTACAAGGTGGGTGGGGAGAGGGTGGGGATACCCCTGGTTGATCTCTGGGTGGACCGGCAGGGCGCTCGCTGGCCATGGGTTGGCCCTGGTGGCCCCCTGCCCCCTGGGACACACTTGGTGCACATACATGGGGCTGCCAGGTGTGGGCAGACTGGCGGTGCACTTCAAGGGGTGCTTCTCTGCACCCGCTCTTGCGGCGAGCCACCGTTCCAGCTGCCTGCACTGACGCACGCCTTGCCGCGTGCCCGTTTCCTGCTCCACTGACGCCCCTTGCCACCCCACCCCTTTGCTGCCTCCAGGTGGAGAATCTCAACCGCTACGCACTGCGGCCGCGCAACGCTGCGGTCATGGCGGGCGAGGCGGCGGGCACCGCCGGCGCAGCAGGCACAGCGGGCGCTGAGGGTGAGGCTGCTGCGGCATGTGAAGACGAGGCCGGCTTCCCCGACTATGGCGCAGGTGGGCGGTGCTGGTGGGACGGGGATGGCGGTGGTGGCTGGGAGCGGGCTTGATGCAGCATGGCTGGGTGGCTAGGAGCGGGGCGCTTGCTGGGGTCCATTGTTCGGCAGATGGCCCCCAGCAACCCCTCCCCGACGCTCTAACTGTGGCAACACCTCAATCACTGCATTGTGCACGCTTGGGGCTGTGACCCTGCCTGTTCCCTGCTTCATCTGCCCCCCGCCTTTCGCTGCCGTACCAACTTCCCAACTCATCGCACCCCTGCCTGCTGTGCCTGCTGCAGACGGGGGTGACGATGACGACGACGACGCGGGTGGCGGCGGCTTTGATGGCGACATGTTGGGTGACATGGAGGGCGAGGGCCTGGAGATGGTGGAGGTGGGTGGGAGAGGCGGGGAGGGTGCTGGGGAGGAGGGGGAGAGGGCTTGGCGGCAGGGGTGGGCAAGGGGAGGTGAGGAGTCGGGCAGAGGGAGGGCAGCTTGGAGGAAGTGCAAGCACTGGCAGGAGGAGCGAAGGGCGGGAGCAACGCCGAGTTGTGCGACTATGAACTTGCCCCACGACAAAGAGGGACCGTTCATCTGCGAGTGTCTAACAGTATTGGAAGCTGGCCTGGGAGGGGCAACAGGTGCTGTCACGCCAGCGCAGACAGCGCAGCCAGGTGTGGTCTGTGGACGCCCTGCTGTCCCTCCTGGTGTCGCACTCCTGCCTGCGCTGCCTTCCACTCCGCACTGCCCACACAACCTGACCTGTGCAGGCCACCCGCAAGGTTGAGAAGGTGGAGGTGAACTTCAGCCGGGCAGCCAAGCAGGTGAGGGGGCAGGCTGCTGAGAGGGGCAGGCTGTGCCGCTGCCAAGCCTTGAGAGGTGTTTGGCTGGGCTCTAGCACCGTAGCTGCGCGGGCAGGGCACTGGGTTGGGCTGCAGGCAAGCACGGCACCTAAGTACTCACTGTGCGCCATTGGCCTGCACTGCGCTGGCATGCCCGTGCACAGCACAGATGGATCAGCCTCCCACCATCTCGCCCCCTGCCTCCCTGCCACACCTCTGCAGGTGGATGTGCGGTCGCTGAAGGAGCTGATGTGGCGCGGCCTGCACAGCACGGATGCGCCGCCCAGCCCGGGCTCCGTGCTGCAGTTCCAGGTGGGGAGGGGCGTAACGTTTGTGGCAGGGCGCGGTGGGGCAGGCGAGTGCGGTGGTGAGGTGCAATCTGTGGAGACCTGCCTTTGCCGACCCATTTCTCTGCCCCCTCAGCTGCGTCACCGACACGTGCCCCTGCCTGCCTGTTGGTCCCTCCCGGTGCTGACGGCCTGCAGGGTGTGCTCTCCACGGCTGCGTGCCTGTGCCCCCAAGCCGCATCAACAACATGTGCTCATGCCTGCCTGTTTCTCCCTCCCTTGGGCTGGCGCCTGCAGGATGTGCTGTCCACGGTGCCGGAGCGCAACGCTGCTGGCCGGCTGGAGGATCTCTCAGGTGAGCACTGCCCCCCTGGCACCCTGCTCCCCCACAAGTGTGCTGCCGTCTGCATGCTTCTCCTCCGTGCTGCCGCTTCTCCGTGCTGCTCACAACTTCTCAGTCCGAGACCGGTGCACGCCCACCAGGCCTCACTCACGGCTGTGCCTGGCATCTGACCTGCCTCCTCGATCCGTGCACGCACTCCCTCACAATCTGGCATCGTTCAAGCCCCACCCTCGCTGCAGTGCATCTCTGCTTCATGCACGGGCTGCACCTGGCCGCATTGAGTGAGCCTTCGACACACTGTGACCTCTCCCCACCCCTCCCCACCCTCGCTGCCCGCCTGCAGTGCACCTCTGCTTCATCTGCGTGCTGCACCTGGCCAACGAGCACGGGCTGGTGGTGAAGGCGGTGCCCAGCCTGGACAACCTGCTCATCAGCAACGTGCCCGATGCAGCCGCCAACCCCTCTGCCCAACACTAGCGGCCACCGCCGCAGCCGGCAGCAGCAACGGCTCGGTGCAGCCGCTTACCCCTCTGTTGGTGCACAGCGCTAGCAGCGCAGCGGTGGCAGCAGCACCTGCTGCGGAAGCAGCAGTGGCAGCTGCACCACCGGCAGCAGGGGTTCGGTGCTGGCGCGTGGCATAACTCGCAGCTCTAGTCTGTGCCTGCTCGTGGTGTCGGCGCCCCTCCCCCCAAGAACTGCTACTTGGGTACCCTTTCGCCTTTGACCTGACTGGGGTGCCCAGGCCTCTCATGGCACCGACATTGATTGAACTCAGACCTCTTGTACCAAACCTCCGCGACGCATGAAATTATTCATCTGTGAGCTCCTGGCATGGTCTGGGGGAGGCGGCAGTGCAGGGGGTGGTGTAGGGAGCAATGGCGGCCACTGCACCCAATCGTGAAAAAGAGTTCCTTGGTATGTGCCCATCACCACACCTCCGTTTGAATGGCAAGAAGAAGAAGAAGAAGTATACGCGCGAGGCGTGATTCGGCAGATGCCCGGGAGGAAAACGAGGGCGCAAGCCCACTGGCTCCCTGAGGGAAAAGAACTACACTCAGCTGCCTCGGCGAGTGCATGCTGTGCGCGGCGCCCATGCTGAGACACATGGCACATGCCTACACATGGTACTAAAGGTCTATTCGCCGGCACCGTCTTATCAGGACCTTCCTCAGCGACATGTAGGAAGCCGGGGCTCGACAAGCCGCCGGAACACAGCTCTGGGTACGTCCTCAAACGCACACGCCCCCCCCAACCCATCCTTATATGCCCTCTGGATAACAGGTGCTTGGTCGAATTATGTGTATGATTGCGCCATGGCACAAGCAGCCTGCGATTGGACACATGAGCCAAGAGTTGGGGGCGCAAGCTTCGCTCCTGTGCGGCGTTGCCTTACAATCACTCATCTGAGGCGCCATTCGAACGTGTGCGATTGCAGGACAAGCACGCCGCCATGCACTGTGGCAGGCGGGCGGCGGCAAGGCGGTGCCAGCTGCAGGGCGCCCTGGGCGTCAGGCTGCTGGCGGCGCTGCTGCCGCTGCTCCTGCTGAGTGCAGCAGCTGCTGCCGCTGGGACAGGCCAGACGCCGCATCCCAGTCGCCAGCACGCAGCAGGAAGCACCATCGGAGGCGTCAGCTTTGCGCCCGTGGCACAAGCTGCGGCCAGGTGCGTAACGCCCGCTTGCGCGCCTGCCCACGCGTGCATCATGCCGCTGTCAGCTTCACCCGACGGGACCCTGCCCCACTGCCTGCCTGCTGTACATCATAACCCGCTGCTCACCACAGTGAGACGCGCCCCATCGCCGCCCCCTCTGCCATGTGTGTGCGCCTCACCACCCTCCCCACCTCTTCTAACTGCTCCAGGCGCCTGCCTGCGCGCCAGCTGCTGCGCGCCAACCCGCTCTGCTACGTGCTTCCTTGGGAGGAGGATGTCAGGATCAGGGGGCAGCTGCAACTGGGAGCAGACCGCAACGTGATCTGCTGCGAGGTTGGCGCGGTTGTGCCCAGGTGCTGTGAAGTGGTGCTCGCCGACTGGGCCCCCACTGACACCCCGTGGTGCGAATGGACGCCGCCACGCCCGCCGCGGCCGCCACCCAGGCGGCCGCCGCCGCCCTCCCCCGCGCCGCCGCTGCCCTCGCCGCCACCACCGCCGCCCCCTTCGCCCTCGCCGGCACCCCCTTCCCCACCACCTCCACCGCCCTCACCATCTCCCCCACCACCCAGCCCCTCTCCACCCCCGCCATCGCCTTGGCCTCCACCCCCTGGCCCCTCCCCACCTCCTCCCTCCCCCTCCCCGCCTCCTCCCTCACCTTCCCCGCCTCCTCCGCCACCTTTGCCTCCGCCACCTTTGCCTCCGCCACCCTTTCGCTCGCCACCGCCACCCTTGCCTCCGCCACCTTTTCCCTCGCCACCCTGGCCCTCGCCTCCGCCACCCTTTCCCTCACCGCCGGCACTTCTGGGCGCACGGCCAGCCTGCATTCCCACCCCACCCACCCGCTTCAGCACCCTTGTCAGCAGCAGCGCCGCTACCAGCCGACGACTCCGCGTGTCGTTGCAACTCTCGACAGCGGTGGGCAGCATCGCACCCCGCCTGAGCAGCCTGCAGGCAGCAGCAGCAGCCTACATTCGAAGCCAGCAGGCCCCTGCCCTGCCAGTGCAAGTTGCAGCCTCCAATGCCGGTGCCACGGCTGCCGTTGTGGCAGCCACATTCCCTGTCGGCCGGGCAGGCAGGCAGGCAGCCTTGGCGCTGCTGGAGGCGGCTGCGGGATGCAGCCAAGCGCTGGTGCAAGCGCTGGGCGCCACCCCAGGCGGGCAAACCCGCCTGCTTGCCATCGCTGCAGACGTGCTGCCACCCCTGCCCTCCCCCCCGCCGCCGCCCCAGCCCACCAAGCAGGCCGCGGCATGGGCAGACCTGCGCTTCCGGGTGAGGTTTCAGGCAGCGCAGGGCGGGAAGGGCGAGTGTGTGGGTTACACGTGTGGAATTGTCACAGTGTGACACCTCATCTCAGCATGCCTGCCTGGCAGCACCTGTGCCAGCCGCTGCTTGTCTCGCCCCCGCTGTTCTGCTTGCCCTGCCTTGCCCGTCTGCTCAGCGCTTTGCTGGCATGCACTAGTGGCGCTGCTCCAAACTGCCCACCTTTTCTGCTCCCCCACTGCCCGCTCCCTCCTGCCAGCGGCTGGATGGCGTGACTTCCCAGCACCGCGGCACTGCCGTTCAGCTGCTGCTGCTGGCCAGCTCGCAGCAGGGCTTCAGCTTGGCAGCGCAGGTGAGGGAGGGCCCACTTTGGTTCATGCTCGCTCAATACTGAATAGTGGTGGTTGTGTGCTGGCCAGCTCGGGGCAGCGCACAGCCGGGCCGTGCAGGTGGTTGCCAATTGATGCGCATTGCACGCTTTGGCTGCTGTGCCAGCACAGCTTCAACTGGCACCACCCAGTATGGGGCTCGCCGTGCACTGATGCCTTGTTAGCTTCTTTGAAACATGAATGTGGGCCTGTATGCTGTTGCTGCCGCTGTTGCTGCCGCCGCTGCCCCTCACCACCCACGATATCACACCTGCGCTGTGCTGGTCCTGCTGCAGGCAGTGGCAGGGCGCATGCGAGGTTCGCTGTATATGCGCAGCGTAGATTTCAAGTATAGGGCAGCCGTGGTGCGAGCACAGGTGGCAGGTGCTGCGGGGGCGCCACGCCTGGCATGCACTGCCGGCGGCAAGCCCCTCACTGGCGCTGCCCTTGCCACGCTGGCACGGGGTGTCTCCGCCATTCGAAGGTCCAGCAAGGCTGGCGAGAGCATAGAAGTAGAAGCAGGTGAGGGAGGCTTGTGTTTGGGTGCATAGAAGTAACGCAATGAAGGTGGCTGGTTCTTGTGCGTTTGCACAGGCAGGCAAGCCCTGCTCGGCCCAGGCGCCTGAGCGGGGCAGCGAGGCTGGGCAGTGTGCCAAGTGCCGGCACAGGGCACCACCCGCCGCCTGCCTCAACTCAGCCTTGATGCTTGCCATCCGCCATGCGTCCACCTGCAGGGTTCATTTGGGTGCGCATCCTCTTGCCCTCTGGTGGCGGGCATTTGAATGTCGAGCTGAAGCTGAGAGGGGTTGCACTGCAGTCTCCACTTTCCGGCGCGCTGGCGGGCGCGCCACAGAGAGCGACATCGGCCCAGGCAGCAGCTCCTGCCAGTTCGGCCAGGGAGCTTGTGTAACCCATTCCGTATAAGGTGCATTACAAATCAGACTAAAGCTCGAATGTGATCATTTGGCAGACTTGCAGGGCGCCTTGATGGCCGCCATGCTGTGGCGCGCTGCGGCGTGCGACAGCCAGCTCAGAGATGGTACTTGAGGATCGCACCTGCCCTGGCCCTGTTTGAACACTCTCGCATTCTTGGGCTCTGCCAGCGCGAGTACAGCCGCGACAGATGGGCCTGGCAGCAATTGCAGCCATGGGGGCGCTGTTGGCCCTGCAGGCTGCAGGACTGAACTATCTGTATCAACAGAAGCTGGCCAACGGGTGTAAGTTTGAGGCGGCCCAGCTCCCGTTCGCCCGCTTCGGTTCACGTCTCGGCTGCGTGACGGCAAGGCCGCGGCTCCGTCCCAAGCTGGCGCCTGGGCACGGGGGAGCTCGATCCGCAAGGGTTCCGCGGCTGATGAGGTATTCACGGGGTTCCCGCCCTCTTCTTGGCACCCTGCAGGCCCAGGCTCGGACGCTGCCGCTGCTGCCGCTGCCGACACTGCCCCCGCTGTTGTCTCCTGGGCCAACGCCAGCTGCGCCGCTCCCGCTGACGGTGCCAAGACGCCTCGCCTCGAGGTGGGTGCGGGCAGCGTGGGGCTTGCCGGCAGGGGCTGGCTTGCAGGCGGGCCTGTTCATCCTAACTGACACATCGCAGTCAGCCCTCTCCTCCTTTCGGGCGGGACGGCAGTTCAGGGTGGACGTCCGCCCGCCCCCAACACGCTCCCCTGCAGGTGCTCTGCAATGGTGCCCGGACATCATTGCATTCTCTTGGTCAACTTTCCCTGCTGATCCTACATAGCCCCCCTGCCTGCCTCCCCCTGGGCAATTGCTGCACGAGGGTGGCCTCATCACCCTCCGGTACCCTTTTGCCCCGTCAGACATGGCCCCAAGGCATTCTCTCCCCTGCATGCCCACGCCGCCCCCCAAGCACGTGCTTTCGTGAGGAAAAAAACTCAGAAACGCATCCCCTGCCTGCTCGACGTGCAGGCGCTGCACGGCAACAGCTGCTCTGAACCACTTGCACTCCATGCACCAGCCTCAGAAGCGTTGTTGTGAAAACCTTGTTCCCCCTGGCAGGTGCTGCATGAAGATGCGCGTATCTTTCTTTACCATAACTTCCTCACCGACGAGGGTGAGCGCTGGGCACGTGGGCGGTCGGCTTTGGTGATGTGATGCAGTCGGCTGTGGTGGCATAAGCGTCCCCACAGCTGCACAGCTGCTGTGTTGCTGGGGGCAGGGGCTGCAGTGGGCAGCTGGGGTCACCACAAGATTGAGAGCGATGAGGGTGAGTGAGCTCTTCGGTTGGGTGACGTGGGAAGCGGTGAGGCAGCGTCCGGCACGCAGGAACGGCCTGCGGCTTGCCTGGCCTGCCATACACTCAGTGGGCACACCACCCCAAGGTGCTCCCATGCACTCACACCCCACCCACCGCCCCTTGTGGCAGCACACGCTGCGTATTGGGCTTTGTGTGCTGGTCGTGTGCTGCCTTCCCGCTATGGCATGCACCCATCCCACTGTTCAAAACTCGTCTGCATTTTTGCGTCCGTTGCTGGGCTGCAGAGTGCGACCACATCAAAAACCTTGCTGCGCCCTCGCTGGCACGCTCCGGGTGAGCTGGCCCCGCGTGGCAGGAGTCAGATAGTGTTGAGCTGGCGCCGCATGACACGTGCCAGTCATCCGCCACAGCAGAGCTGCGTGGGCAAGGAGCCAGGAGCAGCCAAGCCAAGCCACCCAGACAGCGCAGGCTCCGCACGCGCTGCTCGCCGCTTGGGGTCTGCCTTGCACGCCCCTCGGCGCTTGGCGCCGGCGTTTGAGCAAGTTGCTGCCCCTTGGCCGCCTGCTGCTCACCTGTGCAACCCATCCCTACCCTGTGCAGCGTGGTTGAGACCAAGACCGGCAAGTCAAAGATCGACAGTGTGCGCACCTCCAAGGTAGGTAGGGTGGGCATAAAGGAATGAACTGAAAGAAAGTGAGTCGCCGTTTGTAACGAAACACAGGCAAGCAGAAGCTGCAGCGGGGCGCAGGGCGCTGTTGCTCTGCTTTTACTGTCAACAGGTGTTTAACAGTTCATAAGACTGGATGAATGGGAGTCGGGCTCGTTCAGCTGACGACTGACGACCCCGCCCCCTTCTTCCCATGTCCTTTGCTTTTGCTTTCTCTGTCTGTCTCTGTCCTCCTCCACAGGGCACCTTCCTGCGGCGGGGGCAGGACCCCGTTGTCTCTGCAATTGAGGAGCGCATCGCCAAGTGGACGCTGATGCCGGTGGGCAACGGCGAGGGGCTGCAGGTGCTCAAGTACGAGGCAGGAGAGGAGTATGAAGATGAGTGCGGCACAGAGTTGGGGGTGGGCAGGGGGGAGTACGAAGGCGAGTGCGGCACAGAGTCGAGAGGGCGATGGGGCGCCAGACGGAAGCTGGGCGGGAAGAGGGGGATGAGCTTGAGGCAATGGCGAGGGGCAAGGAATTCAGAGTTGCAAGGTGTGCGTGACGCGAGTCGCTGCCGGCAGGGACGAACGATGGTGTGTGGTATGCAGTTGGGCACACAAGTGTGTGCAGGTTGCTGGCTGCCTGCCTGACGGCTGTCGAACTGCTCTGGCTCAGGGACGGGTGCCTGGATGTTGCCCGCCTGCTGGCTCCCTGGCTCTGTCCATCTCTCTGCGCCTATCTGACCGCCACCTCCCTTTCCTCCCCTCCCGTGTGCTCCCCTTGTGCTGCCTCCCCTCCTGCACGCCACTTTGGTGAGCCTGCCCACAAGCTGGCCAGGCGCAGCATCGCCCTGCTTCTGTGTGTATGCATACGCCTGCCCACGTGCAAAGCATGCATGCCTGCCGGCTGCCCGCGCTGCCAATGAATGACATGCTGCACGCCTGCTGACCTCCTCCCCCTGTCCCCTCCCTTCTCGTCCCCCACGCGTCTGCTTTCAATTCTGTCTGGGCACAGACTATTTCTTCCACAAAGGTGAGCGCAGGAGCAGAGCATGAGATGGGCAGAGACTCGGGAAACCGGCGGGGGGTGGCAGCGGGCAGATTGGAGGGATTTGCAGGCAGCCCAGCGGGCGCGGCAGCGCGCGTTCAAGGAAGGTCCCTGCCTGCTGGGCGCCACAAGCCTGCCCTCCAGCCTCCCCGCCCAACTGCCGGTCCATGTGTTCACCTGAAACAGCAAGAGACCTCATGTCCCACCTCACTCTCATTCTCTCGCCCACCCGGCCCCTTCCTGTCTCGCTCCCCACCCTGCAGAGGGCGTGAACAATGGCGGCAACCGGTACCTGACCGTGCTGATGTACTTGAATGATGTGGAGGAGGGGGGCGAGACATGTGAGTGGCCCGCACAGCAGCAGCAAGCAGCAGCTGCAGCTAGCAGGCACCAGCAGCTTGCAGGCACCAGCAGCCTGCCTGTCGCCCTGCCCCGCCCACCTCCCTTACCTGCCCCTGCCCTTGACCGCCCTGCCTCCCTTTCCAGTGACCAAACTGGCCCAACAGTTCCTTTCTCCCACCTCCCATCCTTCCTATCAACACGCTCCCCTAGCACCCCCTCCCCTGGCCATTCTTGCCAACCACTTCCTCCCCTCTCCTCTGCCCACCAACAGGCTTCCCCAACATCCCGCTGGAGACTGAGAACCCCGCCCCTGAATTCAGCGACTGCGCGCGCAAGGTGAGGCGCGATGGCTGCACGTGCATGAACGCTCTTTCTGGAACACGTGTGGGCGTGTTGGTGTGTGCTTCAGAGGTGGGCAGAAGGACAGAAGTACGTGCAGGTGCCACCTCAACTGCTGGTCGCAGGTGCTGGCTGCCAAGCCCAGGAAGGGCAGCGGGCGCTCTCTACAACCCCACCAACCCCACTCACTTACTCCAGCGCACTGATGATTGAGAAGGATCCCCCTCTCTGTCCCGCAGGTGCTGGCCGCCAAGCCCAGGAAGGGCAGCGCCGTGCTGTTCCACTCCATCAAGCCCAACGGCGAGCTGGAGCGCCGCTCGCTGCACACCGCATGGTGAGCGGCCCTTCCTCTTTTCTGCACAACTGCGTGTTGCATTGCATTGCTTGCACTGCCTGCCATCCAGCCGCCGGCTGATGCACGCTGTGGGCAGGCGGGCGGGACAGGGGCGGGTCCACACCTGGCAGCACGCCCAGCTGGCTGGCCCTCCCTGGTGGCGCGCAGTCCCCAGGCTCACAGCTTCCCAGCAGTCCTGGACTTCCCGGCGGCTGCTTGTTGGCACGTATCGCCCACCTGTGGCTTTACCACCCTCCCCGCCTGCCGTGCTTGCTACCCTCTACTGCCAGTTCACCCCCCCCTTCTCCTCCCCCTCCCCCTCTTGCCCCCTTTGCAGCCCTGTCATCAAGGGAGAGAAGTGGTAAGCGGGGTTTGAATGTGTGTGTGTGTGTTTTCTCAATGGCTGGTCTGGAGCTGCCGTGCCTACCTGCCGCCAGCTGGCCACCGCATGCTGCCCTGGGCAGCGCCGCCACCCTGTTAACACCTTGAACCTTCCAGTGGGACATGTCAAGCTCCCTCCCTTGTTCGGCTGCCGCTGTGGCCCACCCGGGGTGCCCAGTGCCGAACTGTTGCCAGGCAGCACCCCTTTCCAGCAGGGCTGACCCTTTGGGCTGCCGCTCGCCCGTCCGAGGCGGCCACATGGGCAGATGCAGAGAGCCTGGGCCTGTTTCATCTGCAATTATTGGTGAACTGCAAGCAAGGTACCCTCCCTTGCTTTGCTCACCGCAGGTCTG
Organism: Micractinium sp. NFX-FRZ; assembly: GCA_029339195.1. Taxonomy (NCBI): domain Eukaryota; kingdom Viridiplantae; phylum Chlorophyta; class Trebouxiophyceae; order Chlorellales; family Chlorellaceae; genus Micractinium; species Micractinium sp. NFX-FRZ. The sequence goes on from JAPTJF010000330.1 coordinate 52,088, forward strand.
CCCCCAAGTGGGTGCATGTGGGCCACTTTGCAGCAGGCGGGGAACAGGCACAGCGCATCGAGCAGGTCACGCAGGTGAGGCGCCTGGTGTCGTATCTTACCCTGCGTGCCTCCTTGCTGTGCTGTTTCTTCTGCCATGTGATGGGGAGGGGAGCAGGCACAGCGCGTCAGGCGGGCCGCCCAGGTGAGGCGGGAGGAGTGGGCCACAGGCTGGCAGCGGTGCGGCGAGGGCCACGGGCAGCCTCGGGTTTCCAGGTGCATGAAGGCGGTGGGGGCGCACGGTGGGGTTGAATGGTCAGGAAGCAAGCGGCGTGGTGGCGGCAGCGGCATTGGAGCGTGGTGCTGTGAGGGGCCCGGGGAAGGGGCAGGGAAGGGGACCGTGCTGCTGCCAGGCACCTAGGCACCGGCCGGTTGCTGCGGGAGATGGGCGGTCACAGCGGGCGCAGGGCACGACAGCAGGCGCGGCAACGTTTACAGTGTCAGACAGGCGAGGGCTGCCCCGAGCAGCGCTGCTGTGCTGTGTGCTCTTTGTTGTTCCTGTGTGTGCGTCACAGCCTGTGTCGCAGCCTGCGTCACAGCCTGGTCAACAAATGGCCCTGCACACACACCCCTCCCCCTGCTGCAGACCGACCAGAACTACCCGGACTGCAAGGACCAGCAGGACTCGTGCGCCAGCTGGGCCAGCCGCGGTGGGTGGGCAGGGTGGGGTATGGATGTTTGCAGCAGGGTGAATCTTGCTTTATCTTGCTGGCTTGGGGTGGGGGAGTGGGCTGGCTGTGAGGTGAGGCGCACGTGAGCTGGACAGCGGGGCAGCCGGGGTGAGTAGGTCTGGTGGCGCGCCTTCACTCAGACACGTGCATGTTCGTGTGTGGGTGCCGGCCTGCCTGCGCACAAGTCGCCTTTCGGGCCTGGCGGGCCTGCCTGTGGGCACAAAGGCGCACGAAGCAGCGGGCTGAGGCAACTGGCATGTTGTCTACATATTGTTTATGCTTGCAGGGGAGTGCGAGAAGAATGCAATGTACATGCTGGGCACGAAGGAGCGGCCGGGGCAGTGCGTCAAGGCCTGCGGCAAGTGTGCGGATTACTTCGAGTTCAAGGCCACGCCCCGCAGCTGACGTGGCAGCTGACGTGGCAGGCAGCTGGCAGCTGACGTGCCACCGATGAAGGCCGGCTTTGTGGGGAAGGCAGCGGCAGGGCTACCCGGCTGCCCCATTGCTGGCTTGTGTTGCTGCGCTCCGTTGCCCCGCCTCCGCAAGTGCTGTTTTCTGAATGCCAAACTTTCTCGTGACTGCGATACACACATGCCTTACTGATCACACTCGCCGTGGCGACGCCAGGTTGCCAAACGCCTGTAGCACGAGCCGTGCTGGCGTTGCTTCCACCCTCCCAATCCACTGCTCACCCCCCTCACTTGTGCCCTTTGGCATTCGACAGAAGCCACTGGCAGGTTGCTTGAGCGGCAGCCGCAGTCCTTCCCACTTTTTCCCAACCCTGCCTCCCTTGCCCACCGTCCCTTGTGCATGTCCCCGTGTAATTCACGACCGTGCACTCTATATATCTGAGCTGACATAAGGCGATCAAAAATCATGCATGCATGCATGCAACGATCGTATAGGAGAAGTAGTATACCTGAACCGTCACAGCATTCATCTGCCCTGCCGCTATTATTTGCTTCAAGAAAGAGAGCAGTACACAATCTCCGAAAGCGCACAACGTGCCAGTTGTCCAGCATCTCACGTGTCAGTTGTCCAGCATCTCACTTCGCTGCTGAAAGGCGGAATTCCCGACTGGCGCAGGTGCTTGTGCACGTCGCCAGTACAGCTGGTCGACCGGCTGGCCTTCACATTTCAGTGCCCTTGCGGCAGCTGCCCCGCTCAGAGGCGCCACCCAGCGTGTACCCCGGCTTGCACTCCTGCAGCGCACAGGAGTACACAATAAGCAGCAGCTCAAAGGCGGGAGCACTCAAGGGCGCAGCTGTGGCCAGGCAACTAGCAAGCGTGCCTGCAAGGTTGAGGGCGGAGGCTGACAGAGGCAGCAGCACCCGTGGGGCTGAGGGAGACCAGAGGACACCTTTGCTGGTACATGCAGCGCGCAGCATGCGCCAGGGCACATGAGAAAGGCAGCACTGCCGACGTGGATCCGCTTACCAAACAGTTGTTGTAGTCTCTGCAGGGCGTGCGGGGGCAGGGTGGAGGGGGAAGGGTGGGGGAAGGTGAGGGGGCGCAGCGTTGCACCTCGCATGGCGGCCCGCGCTGAGCGGCACCCCCAGGCTTCCAGTGTGACTCCCCTTGGCAGGCGTGATCATACACGCTTACCCTCTGAAAGGAAAGGAAATGTACTCCCTTAGGCGTGGGTTGACGAAACTGGGACGTGGTAAAGGCCTCCTATCGGTAGGCTTCCGTTGGTTGCCCCCTCCTATCAAGTCCGAAGACTATCATACAGGGTATGACGTAACACGCCAATCCTTAGGAGGGCCCAGCTACGATGATGTAGCATTATCCTTCCGGCATAACCGTACCACTTGAGTCAAGTCATCAGCACGACTTGAACCCCGGTCTCCTGGCAGATAGCTTCGCATCGGTTACCACTACACTATCCGGTGGTGTCCCAGGGCGGGGGAGCTTACCCTCTGCATGCACGTATGCAAGCCCCCTTGCCAACCCCGCCGAATAAGGGGCAGTGCACACATGCAAGTGCCTTACCCGCACACGGCGCAGCTGCGCTGCTTGCACGGCACGCACTTGCCGCTCTTCAGGCCCAGGCCCCTGCAAAGTGTGGACAGTGTGTGTACAAGTGGGCGGGTGGGTGGGTGGGTGGGGGAGGCGGGGGGGCACCCTGCACACTGCTGCTGCTGGCTCTTTGCTTGCATTAGCTGCCTATCCCGGGGCCTTTGCAACGTGCAGAGTCTGTGCAGCGTGTTTGCAGGGCCTGCAAGAAGACCCCACGGAGCCTAACAGCGCGCGGGCCCCACCCTGCCCAGGTGCGCCCAGACTGTCCTGCCGCTCCCGCCCGCCCACCCGCTCAGCGACTCACCGCTTGCATCCCGTGCAGACGGGCTTGCCTCTCCTCAGCTGGCAGTAATCGCAGCGGCCCTTGGTCACCACGCTGCACCGCTGACACTGCAGGCAGGGCACATGCCATGGAGCAAGGCCAGTGCCAGGTGAGGTGACGTGTAGTGACGTGCAGTTAGGTGAGGTGAGGGGAGTGAGGTAAGGCGAGGTGAGGTGAGGTGAGTCGAGGTAAGGTGCATGCCTAATGGTCAGGCTTTTGGAAAGCGGCAGGCGCTGGTGATGAGGCGCTTGAGGTTTGGGAACGTGGCGGCGCATGTGCCACGTCACCAGCCAACAGGCCCCCCTTGCATCCATGCGTCCCGCCCCATCCGCCCGTTGCCCACTTTGGGCGCCCGCACTTGGTGGCTTGCAGGTGCCGCTGCCCCCATCCCCCTGCTTTGTCTTCCATCGCACGCCCTTGGGGCCGCAACAAAGCCTCTTCTCCCAGCTTCCCGGTGCCCTTGCCCCTCACCTTGCCCCTCATGAACACACCGCCCAGGTCCCCGAAGAAGCAAGAGGTGCATTTTGTGGCGTCATCCCTGCAGCGGCAGGGGAGGGCAGGGTGTGGAGGGAGCCGGCACCCTCAGGTTTGAGCCTCAGGTTTTGGGGTCGGCGCCGCTGTGTCAGGGTAGGGTGTGCAGGCAGCAGGCGGCTGAGCAGGCGACAATTGCTTTTTTGACACAACAAACTGTCTTCCTGCCTTGCAGGCGGGCAGGCGGGCAGCTGATAAGGCAGGCAGGCAGGCATACAACCACGTTGGTTGGCAGGTGGGCGGCGCAGGTGCGAGGCAAGCAGATGCCGAGCAACAGCAAAGCATGCAACCATGCAACGCACAGATGCCCTGCAGGGTGGGCGGCAGGCGGGAAGCACTTCACACGCCCCCCCCCCCCCCCCCCCCCTACGAGCACTCCCGGCAGTTGGGCAGGCACTTCACGCAGCGCCCATTCTTTAGCCCGTAGCCCCTGCACAGGTTGCGTTGGTGTGTGGTCCAAGTGTGGATGTACGGGGTAAGGGGGGCAGCATACCGTGAAGCAGCAGTGGGCACATGCCCCAGTGTCCTCACCTTCTACCCCCCCTAGGCACCACACAACACTCCCCCAGGCTGCCTGACTGCACCCCTGGCCTGCCATCAAATGAACAAGCCCCCGCCCTGCCTGTTGTCAGCACTACACAGTGCACAGGTGAGACCGTCCCTCCCAAGCTTCTCCAGTAGCTGCCGGTGTTGCAAACCAGCTTCCCTGCCTCTGATACGCCAGCTTGCACTTGGAAAGTGCCTGCCCACTCCCCCTCCTGCCCACCCTCTCCGCCCCCCGCCGTGTGCCACGGCCTAACTCATGCCGTGCGCTGCCCAGCTTTTGCACAGCATCGTGCCCTCCTCTGCCCCTCTGTGTCGCAAGTTTTGTTGCGGATAAACAGACTGTAAGCCCAAACAAGACAACACCAAGCCCCAACCAACCAACCCCAACCTGGCACCAGCAGCAGTTGGTGGCTGCTCCAACCCAGCACCCAGCACCCAGCGCCGCCCCTCTCCCGCTCACTCCTGCCCACAGATAGCGCAGACGGGCTGGCCCTTGCGGTCCTTTTTGCATTCGTAGCAGAATGGGATCCCCAGGTCCTCGCAGCGCTTGCAAGTGGCCCCGTCTAGGACCGCAAACTGCTGGCACCTGCGGGGCAGCAGGGGGGAGCGGCGGCAGGGAGCAGAATGCATATGTAGCACCAGCGCTGCTGCACTTGCAGTCCGCAGTGAGCATGCATTCAGGTGCCTCCCCACCTTCCATCGTGTCGCACAAGCTAGGCAGCAGCAGGACTGCCGAGGGTGTGAGGTGCGGCAGGTGCCCGCCTGGCTCCCTTGCTGCACCCAGCCGGATGAGCAGGCCATCCACCCATTCGAACTGAGGAGGGCCATGCTGCTGCAACGCTGGCAAAGCTACGGACATGCGCAGAGCGTAACAGGGCCTCTCTGGCAGACAGCAGCAGGCGCAGCAGCAGCAGCAGCAGCAGCCAGACGGCTGCAGCGGGCAGGCAGACGGCGGCCGCTCCAGCGCACTCACTTCTTGCAGCGCGATTTGTTGCCCGAGCAGTCGATGCAATCTTCTTGAGAGCACTGCAATCAAGCGGGGCGTCAGTGAGCAGGGGCATGGGTCACGATGGCATGCTCCCTACTTCAACTGTAAGTTGGCAAATTGCCATGTGTGTGGCTGTGGCTGTGCACGGTGCTGACGTGGCAAGCGTTGCACTTGCCTGCCCTGGCCGACCTTTCAGCAGCCTGCCCCAACCAACTGCACGTGCACCCAGCCAACGGCCGGACAGGGTCTCACCCTCTCGCACTTGCCGTTCACCAGGCCATATCCCTGCATGCAGGCCTCGCAAGTCTGCAAAGGGGGGCAGGGGATTGAAGTGGGGCAGCTGCATGGGTGCTCAATGCGGTGCCAGGCACAGCACAGCACAGCATACATGTGTGGGTGCTCAAAGCGGTGCCAGCACAGCACAGCACGCCACAGCACAGCAAACATGTGTGGGTGCTCAAAGCGTCGGAATTTAGTGGCCCGCTAGAACGCCTGGCTGGAATCAAGTGAGGCCCACTGGATACCCACTAGAACGCTGCTGGAACGTGGCAGAATCCCGCTCGAAGTGCATTCCAGCGGGGCCGCCGCTAGAATCCAGCGGGCTCTAGCGACCTCTATCGAGCTCCAGCCGCCTCGCTAGAATTGCGCTAGAGCTTCCAGCGGTTCTAGCGGAGCAGCAATTGCCAACGGCCTCAGACGTGGCAGCCAATTGAAACTCCCTTTCCGAGCGTTCGACCCCTTCCTTGAACACTTCGCGTGCACCAGGCTCCTTATGTTTCATCGTCACGTAGTTGTTGCCCGCTGCGGGGCTGTTTTTGCGACGCTAGTGCACCAAACTGCCCTCATGGAGCCGTGGGGCGCCGTTTCGAGGCATGTTTAAGGTGTGCGTTTCAGTTCTTAGTCGCCGGAAGGCGCCACAGGTAAGGTGGGGCAGGTACCAGTTGGGCGGCGGGCCGGCGGCGGCAGCACCGGCGCAGCAGCGGCGGCAGCGACGAGGGCTGCCGCTTGCTGCCAGTGGCTCAATGCACCCCGAGGGGAATTTTGCTGTGTAGCAGACGAGTTGCTAAGGCGGGCTTGAAGTGCTGGACTTGTTAAGTGGGACTGACCAGCAGCAGGGGACAGCCTCACGTGACTGCCCGAATGCACGGGACCGGCGGCTCGGCGCAAAGGGGTGGGCACAAGGGGGCGGGGCCTCTGTGAAATTTGCCATGATGCATGGTCAGTCTTTTGGACTGCTATGGATCATTGTCTAACTCTGGTGTGGTTCTATTTAGATAATCCATCTGTTGAGACGTGCTACCCTCCCATTCTGTCAGCGGTCATGCCCACCGTGACGGTCGGCACCGCACTCCTGTGCCCGCTGCCTGCCTGCCGCCTGCCAGTGCATGGGAAGCGTGCTTTTCTCTCGCAGCAACATCATTAGATTAGATTGAAACTGTTGCTCTGTGGAGTATGGTGGGTGTTGGTGTATACAGGTGCTGTAGCACAAGCGCGGCGGCGCCCCGACGGCGTGCCGCTGACTGGCGCCAGGGTGTCGCCGCCATCAACTTCTAAATCTATGCGAGCAATGACCTCAAGAGGCATTGTAATAACGTTACAGGGCGAAAGTAGACCGAATGGGAGCGTCTGAGCCCCGATCTCGAAGTATTTGGCCGGGCTGGGCACGGGAAAGCTGCCGGAAAGCCCCCGGTCAGGATGGCAAGAGCCCCACTGGAATCACGCTCGACTCGCTGGCACCTCCAGCGAGTTCCAGCGACGGCGCGCCTCGTTGGAACTCACTGGAGGCCTGCTTGAACTTGGGATAGAAGGCCAAGCCTTCCAGCGGGGTTTTCCAGCGGACTTTCGATCGAGTTCTAGTGGGCCACTAAATTCCGACGAGAGGTGCCAGCACAGCGCTGCAGCTCAACCCACTATACCCTCAGCCGCCTCCTGCTGCTGTGGCCACAGCTCTGAATCCTGAGGTGAAACACACGTGCCAGTTCCCGTGCAGGCAAGCAAGGGCGCTGTGCTGCTGTGCTGCCCGCCCGCAGCCGCGCTTACCCCGTTGAAGCGGCGGCAGCGGTCGCAGCCGTCGGGGCAGGGTGCGCATGTGCCATCCCTCTTCAGGTACACGCCCTGCTCGTACACCTCGTACCGGCTGCAGTACAAGGTTGGAAACCATGCGGGGGGATCAGGACAGGGCAGCCAGCGGCGGCATGAGGAATAGCGTGCCACCTTGAATGGCGTCCGGAAGTGCCAGTGGGGCGGGGTGGGCCTCGCTCTCTGCGCGACAGTGGGCGGGGCTAAGAGCGGGCAGGAGTGTGCCTGCCTGTCCCTCCGCCTGCCCTTCCCCCAGGCAAGCACACACAACCTGACCTGCACTCGATGCAGCGGCTTGGTGCATCTCCTGCACATGGCAGAGGGCACGGCAGAACACATAGCAAAGGATGGGGTTGGGATGGGCGACCAGCTGTTGTGCCCTTGCCAGCCGGATAGGTGAACTCGGCGCATTGCACCACTTCCAACCCCATGCCTGCAGGTGCTCTGTTGGGCAGCGCGCCCCTCGCACCCCTCACCATTGCAGCGCACACACAGCTCTGCCATCTCTGCAGACAGCTGGCACTTGGTGCACGTGCCGCTCCTGGTCAGCCCGTAGGCTGGCCACTCCTCCTCATCACCTGCACATGGGAAGAAGGAGGCTGGTGACACCGCAGCTTGATGCATAGACTGGACACGCGTGCATGGCAAAGTGATGGTGGTTGCAGGCGAGGGAGAGGCGGGGGCAGCTAAGGGGAAGGCCAGGTAGAGAGCTGGTGGGTGGGCAGGAAGAAGACGTGGGTGTGCAGGAAGTTGGCAGGGTGGGGCAGCAAACACGCAAGGCAGGCGGAGCAATCAGGGTTGGAAGGGGCGGGAAGGGTGGGCAGGTGGTGGGCAAAGGGGGCAAAGGTGGATGGCAGGGGCGGCGCAGTACTGCACCAGTGCCGGTGCTGCACCAGTGCGGTGCACCGCATCGGCAAGTAAGGCTTAACGAACATGCTGCAGGCCGGCGGCCCAGTTCACTCACTGTACCCATACGTGCCGCACTCGAGGCATCTGCAGGGAACGGCGGAGAGAGGATGCTGTGAGTGCCTGCGGCACCCGGGCTGGCTCCCTCGGGGCTGGAGACTGCCGCCCGGCAGTCTCCAGCCATGGCACAAGCCAGACCGCGTATGGGTTGGGTCAGGTGGCAGGCATGCCAAGTAAGGCTAGCCAGGCCGGCTGCCTACTGGCGCCTCCCAGCCCGGCGGTGCTGTGCTTGCGGCTGGGCGGTGGCGGCGACGGCAGCTGGGCAAGGTTGCAAGGCAGTACTCACTTCCCGGTCCTCCTGTCGCACTTCTCGCACCCTCCCTTCCCGGGTGTGCATGCCGCACTCGCCCCTGAAGGCCAGAGACGTTGGGGAAGGTGGGCAAGCCTCATACATTGGGCCACAGCGGGCTGAGGCTTCGGAGGAGCTGTTAATTCACTCCATACACGCCGGTCGCGGTTGTTCGATCAAAGCGAGGCGCTGCCGCACCTGCTGCGAGGAGCACCGCCGCTAACGCGGCGAACAACAGCTGAGGACGCATGCCTGAGGACACAAACGCCACATTCGATTCACAATAAGATAAACCGAGGCACGCGGATCAATTTGTGAGCTTGCGGCGGCCTTGACGTCTGGGTTTCCTCTCGATGGGGGTATCCCACGCCGTGGCCGCCGTGGCGTCACAACTGCAGAAGCTGAACCAAGCTGACCATGGCAGGTCGGGAGCACATTCGAAGCAGGCGCCTTCGGTAGCAGTCTTTGATGCGTGCTTAGGCTCAGCATCTCATATGGATGGTCATCGCACACCGTGGAGGTATGTGCTGGGCATGGTGTGTCTGGGCACAGCAGCTTCACCCACAACAGTGACCAGCCGGCCGAATGCACAGGAGGCAGCGCACGTCCTTGCAACATCCATCCCCACTTCCATGTGGCTTTCATTGTGGCAGCACCATCCCCTCCCGCTTCGTTCTCACACAGGGTGCCTATCCTGTCGACAGGGTGGCCACCCTTTTGCTCGCCAAGCCGCGCAGATAGGTGGCAGCATGGCCTGCGAGGCACAAGCACGTGTGCACCGGGCTTGCGGTTGCTGCTGGCAGGGCAAGCGAGGCAGACAAATGGTTCGCTTGGTGCACCCACCCAGGTGTCCCCGGGCACACCCTTTTACAAGAGCGTGGCACCAAACACCGCTGCTCCCCTTCACGCACCTGAGAGCTGTGCATGCTCATGCTGCGCACACGCTGTGATTGTGAAATGAGGTAAAAAATGGGTCCCTGCCTGATATAGTGGCAACGCATGGAGCCGGGGGAACGAGCACGAAGTCCGGCATCCTCGGGCTTTGCTGGCCCATGGGGACTCGAGCAGAGCGTTTCAGCACGCATGCATGCAGTAGGGGCAGTGCCCAGCTCGGCCTTCGCGTGTCATGCAGCACCAACTGCACATGTCATGGCAGCTTCTTTACAAACCTTGCATTATTGGTCCTCAATTCACTGACCCAACCTTGCCACCCGCCGCTCCTGCTGCCCCGCCGCCAGCTCGGCGGGCAGCGCTCGCCTCTGGCGCGGATTTTCGCCGCTGCTGATCGAGGCCCGCCGCCATTGTGAGCTTATTTTGCTCCCCTTCCGCCTCCTTGTCTGGCGCTCAAGCCGACATGCAGTGCACCGCAGTCCTGTCAGCGCAGGGCGCCAGCATGCGGGGCGCAGCGGTGGTCAGCACATCCAGGGGCTGCAAGCCCGCTGCCAGGCCGCGGGTGAGCGCTCCTCAACCGCTGTTAGGGCTTTGACCTAGCGCGGGGCAGCCGCTGGCCGCGTTCCGCTCCGCTCGGCAGAAGTTCAATCTACGACATGAAATCAGCGGCTTGCTCCGTCGGGCAGGCGGGGGGCCGCACCCTCACCGCCGCCGCTGCCGCTTGCACGCCGCCGCCGCTCCGTGATGCTGCTGCCTGCGCAGGCCTGCCAGGTGCGCGCAACTCTGGCGCCCGAGGCCCAGGAAGAGGAGACTGGGGACTACGCCGCCGAGTTCACTCAGGAGATTGTGGACGAGGAGAAGCAGTGAGCAGGAGGGGAGAGGGAGGGTGTGAGGGGTGCAGTAGAGCGGCAGCAGGCAGGTGCGGAGGGTGGAGTGAAAGAAGGGACATATTCCTCGCAGGCGGGCAGTCAGGACGGCCCCCGCGAATTGCAGTGTGAGCCTAAACAGCACGAGGCGCCAGCAGCATGGCAGTGGTGCGGCCAACTTTCAGAGTGCGGCATCACGGGCTGTGGACGTGGGTGCTGCATGTCACGCCTGCTGCGCATCGCCTGGCCTCTGCCTGCCCCAGTCATCCCTACATACAACCCACGGTTGTGTACCGCACCTGCCCGCAGGTACATCCTGCAGACCTACGCCCGCCCCGACATTGTGTTCACGCACGGCGAGGGGGCGCGCATGTATGATGCCTACGGCAAGGAGTACCTGGACTTTGCTGCCGGCATTGCCGTGAACGCGCTAGGTGGGTGCTCATGTAGGATCACAAGTGGCGCGTATGAGCGGGCAGGCAGGCCGCAGGTATGAAGCCCATGGCACGGAGCACCTTGCATGTGCGGCAGGGATTGCTGTGCCGGCGTTCCATGGGTGCTTGGTGTGTGGTTTGCATGTTGGTGCAGGGCAGGGGTTCAGGCAGGGCATCGTTGCGCAGGGACTGATGCAGGCTGCAGGTGCCACATTGTACTGCTGGCGATGTGGGGCAGGTGCACTGCACATGCGGCACTGCTGAGACCGCAGCGGGCGAGGTTGGGTGAGGAAACCGCGCAGGGCTGGGCTGCAGTCTGCCCGCTGTCGGACTGCTGGCCTTGCCCCAACTCCGCTCCCGTGCCCACCCTCGCTGCCCCGTGTCAGGCCACGCTGCAGCTCACACCTGGCCTCTGTGCTCAAGCTGCTCCCCTTCATCCAACCCATGCCCCACCCTTGCTGCCGCCCCTGCAGGCCATGCTGACCCTCGCTGGCTGGAGGCTGTCACCGAGCAGGCGGCGGTGCTGTCCCACGTGTCCAACCTCTTCCACACCGTGCCTCAGGTGTGTTGCCGTGCTCTCTTTCTTGCTCATGGTCCTGGATTCTCCTGGGAGCTGCCTTGCATTGCCACCCACCAGACTGTTAGAAGGTCTTTGTGCCCGCAAGCCACGCTGGCCCAGCGTCCCCTGTTGTCCAACAATGCTCGTCCTCGCAAACAACACACCGTCCGCAGGTGAAGCTGGCCAAGAAATCAGATGTGCCTATGCTGCCCCTTGGTAACGCTCCTTCTGAAACACATAACGCGCGCAGGTCAAGCTGGCCAAGCGCCTGGTGGAGCACAGCTTTGCGGACCGCGTGTTTTATGCCAACACGGGGACGGAGGCCAACGAGGCGGCCATCAAGTTTGCGCGCAAGTACGCCAAGGTCAAGGGTGAGAAGGCTTCCCCTGTCGTTTGAGACGCTTTCACCGAGTGCTATGAAGCGCTGGGCTGCCTGCGGCCTGGCGGGACCCTGCTGCTGCTGCTGCTGCTACCGCCAGTGGACCGCAAGTATTCAACCTACAATCAATCAATCAGTTACAATTAGGGTCCACGGAGCCAGCAGACGGAGCCACGGAACCTACAGGGCACGCATCCATCGATGAACAGCCGGACTTGCACACAATCTGCAGCCAGCATGCCCCCTGATGTTGCTGGCACCGCTTGGCAAGTGCGCCACTGAGGCTGCGTTGCTCACCCGCGCATGTCACTAAGCCTCTGTGCTGACGACCCTGCACACCTGCAGCCGGCCTGGACCCGTACAACGCCGACACCGCCATGGACTGCGCCACCGACATTGTCTCCTTCACCGGCTCCTTCCACGGCCGCACCATGGGCGCGCTGTCACTGACCTACAAGGTCGGTTGGTGTTCAAGGGGAGGGAGATTGTGAGCTGGGCAGCGGACAAGTGGGGGGGCCGAGGGCCAGGCAGGGCACTTTCAAGTAATAAGGAATGGCTCTTGCAAACCACAAGCACCTGCCCCTTGCGTCGCACATTCTCCCTGCCTCAGGACCAGTACAAGACCCCCTTCCTGCCCGTCATGCCCGGCAACGTCATGGTGCCCTACATGTGAGCACATGCTGTGTATGCGCGCATGGTGGGCACTGGGTGCACGCCGCGCTTTCCGGCCAGAGCCGTCTCTCCACGTGCTATGTAGTGATGTGTTCCCGCTGACAGCTGGCGGACAGCTGGGGCAGGCAGGCGGGCAGGGTGCATCCAGCCAATCCCTGTGCCCAAGCTGCCACGCCGCTGCCTGCCTCGCCCCCAGAGGCAGTTCCCATATGCCGCTTCCCCTCGCTCCCTGCCTCGTCACACGCTTCCCCTCCCTGTCCACGACTTGCTGGGCGCCCGACACCGCAGGGATCTGGAGGCTGCAGCTGCCGTGATCAAGAAGGGCCAGACGGCTGCCGTGTTTGTGGAGCCGATCCAGGGGGAGGGCGGCATAAATCCGGGTGAGCGCCCGAACACTTTGGTGGTATCGAAGGTGCTAGTGGATGCTGGCAGCTGTCGGTGGTGGCCCTCCCACAGGGAGAGGGCGGCATCAACCCGGTTGAGCGCCCGCACACTAGCAGGAGTTAGTATTGCAGATGCTAGTAGCTGCTAGCTGGCGAGAGTGGTGGGGCCTAACCGTTGCAACGGGGGCAGCAGCTCAAGTGAGCGTGCTGCAGCTGGCTCGCACACTCTGTTTCCCATCCTCTGCACTGTTGCAGCCCCACGCTGCCTTCCCGCATGCACCGCCCAGCTCCTGCAGCTGCTGAAGTTGCGATGCACAGCAATGCTCACCACCATTGACTGATACTTGGTGCCCCTCTCTTGTGCTCTCTCTCTCTCCCCCCCTCTGTGTGTGCCTGCAGCCAGCAAAGCGTTCATTATCGTCTCTAACTGATGCCTGCTGCCGCCCCTCCTGCCCTCTCTCTCTCTTTCTGTGGCTGCAGCCAGCAAGGAGTTCATGAGGGGCCTGCGTGCGCTGTGCGACGAGGCGGGCGCGCTGCTGGTGTTTGATGAGGTGCAGGTGGGTTGCTGTGGGATCTGCATGCCTGCAGGTTTAGAGTTGTCGGGGGATGTGCCTTTCAGGAGGACGTGGCGGCAGGGCCTGCTTGTTTGGTGGTGTGCAGGCGGCGTAGCAGAAGGTGGGAAGCACGGTTTCTGGGAGGCGGACGCTCTGCTGCTGCGGCGGCGGCGGCGGCGGCGGCGGCGGCAGCTGTTGATAGCTGCTGCTGGTGAGGTGCAAGTAGGCAGGGCAGCAGAGAGGCAGCCTCATGCCTAGGGGAGTCGGCAACACCCGCGGCCTGCCTGCTGCGCCTGCTTGCTCGCCCGTCTGCCCTCCTATCCCCCACTTCTACTGACGCTGTTGCTCCCCGCAAGCGGGCTGGGGCGCACCCTGGCAAGCTGTGGGGGGGACCCTGGGAATGTCAACATGTGTGTGCTCAACAACTGCATCCACCGCCTCTCTACCCCGGTGCATCTACCCCTCTAAACCTGCGGTCAACAGCTGTACCCACCCCTTTTAAAACGTGACCTGCCTGCAGGTGGGGCTGGGCCGCACAGGCAAGCTGTGGGGTCACGAGCACCACGAGGTGGAGCCAGACATGATGACGCTGGCCAAGCCGCTGGCAGGTGAGCAGGCGGCCTGCTCAGGCTGCATGTGGACTGAGGCAGGCACGTAGCTCGAACTGGCACCAAAATGATAGGCAGACATGTTGACGTTGGGGTGCACATACCGCTGGCGGGTGGGTGTGAAGAAACTGCGCTGCTGAAGGAGCATGTGGCACCACCTCCCCACCTCGTTTGCATGCCTGCCCCCCACCCACCCACCCCCATCATCGCACAGGCGGCCTGCCCATCGGCGCCGTGCTTCTGAAGGAGCACGTGGCGGCGGTGATGGCGCCCGGGGACCACGGCTCCACGTTTGCGGGCAACCCGCTGGTGTGCCACGCCGCCTGCGCCGTGTTCGACATCATCGCAGACCCAGGTGGGGGCAGTGCCTGTGCTGATCACCTGCAGCAATGCATCAACAACAACAAGAAACACAGCGGGGAGACAGCGGGTTGGGAGGTGTGCCGCCTGCGCCGTGTTTGACATCGTCGCAGACCCAGGTGGGGGGCAGTGTCTACGTTTGATGCATTCAGCAATCAACAGACAGGGGGCAGGGGGTGGTCTGTGCTGATCACCTGCAACATCAACAATAACAAGAAACACAGGCAGGGGGCAGGGGGTGGGAGGTGAGCCGCCTGCGCCGTGTTTGGCATCGTCGCCGACACATGCAGGGTGCAGGGTGCAGTGCCGGCTTGGAGGGGGTGTGTGCAGGGGCTTGATTGCCCACCTGTCCCGGCCCCCGCACCCTCCGCTCCGCCCCCCGCCTCACTTCAGGTTGCCAATCTCCAGCAGAGGCCCTGCTGATGTGGAGCGCAAGGCAGAACGGTCAGCCTTATAGGGTTTAGGGTAGCGGTCTGCCTTGCTCAGCTGTCACATTCACGGCTGACTCCCTCCCACCCACCGCCCCACCCGCTGCTCCCCACAGCGTTCCTGGCTGACGTGGAGCGCAAGGGCGAGCTGCTGCGGTCGGGCCTGCGGGCAGCGCTGGCGGGCAACCCGCACGTGAAGGTGCGAGGGCGGCAGGCGGGACGAGGGTGGCCTCCGGGCGGGAGCAGGGCAGGGGCAAATGTCGGCTCGAGCGGTTGACTGGGAGCAGGGTGGGGGCCGGGCGGGGGCAAACAGCAGACGGGCGGGTGCCACTTGCTGCTGCAGCTCGTCTCCCTGCGCCTGCACCTGTTGCTGCCCCGCGCCGCTGCCGGACCACCTGCCTGCGCCCCGGCTCCTCGCCGCAATTGCTTGAAGTATGAAGTTTGCCACCTGGGCCCTGCAGGAGGTGCGCGGCCTGGGGCTGATCTGCGGCATCCAGCTAGACGTGGTGAGGCCCTGCTGCGCCTGCTGTGCTGCCCCGCTGTGCCTGCTGTGGTATGCCTGCTTTGCTGTCGTGTCGTGCCTTGTCTGCGGCATCGGCATCCAGCTGAACCTGATGAGGTCGCAACCACTGTGCCCAACCGCTGTATCTGCAGCGCCTGGCTGCCTGCCCTGCAACTTGTGTCGCACACATTTGGCCACAGCTGTCATGATGTTCTTCCGTCTGTGCTCGCCAACATCGCTGCCTTGCGCTTAGCCTTGCCCAGCCCGCCCCAGCGCCCACCTCACCCTGCAACTCACTCCCTCCCCTCCTGCCTACCCTGCCTGCCCGCCCTGCCTGCCAGATGGCGGGCCCGCTCGTGACGGCGGCCCGCGACCGCGGCTTGATTGTGATCACGGCAGGCAAGGGCGACATTGTGCGGCTTGTGCCCCCGCTGATCGTGAGGTGAGGCTGGGCATCGGGAGGGAGGAGTGCTTCAGGGGAGGCAGGGCAGGGTGGCGCGGCGGGAAGGCGCTGACGTGGGGTATGAAGCAGGCAGGGTCCGGGAGGGGGGAGGGGTGCAAGGCGAGCGGGCAGTGGGGGTGTGATTGCGGCTGGAAAGGGCGACATCGTGCGGATGGCCCCGCGCTGCCAATTGTGAGCTAGAAGTGGGGAGGGAACGAGGGAGGGTGAATGGCGCACGCTGGCAGCCCTTTGGATCGCACATCTGTGGCGCTGCTGCCGCACGACAGACAGCAGCAACATCTCCAGAGCGACATGCCCTCTCAACACCTCCTGACGCCCCACCCTGCTTGCTTGCCCCGCGGCGGCCTCCTGCGGCCTCCCCTCCCTTCGCCTCCCCTCCCGTTACTCACCCGCTCATGCTGACCACACGTCTGGCCGCACCGCCCGTCTGCCCTCCCTCCCCTCTCTGGCCTGCAGCGAGGAGGAGATTGACACCTGCTGCAAGATTCTGGGAGATATTGCCAAAGAGCTGCTCGTCTGAGCCTGCGCCTGCTCTTCTGCTGGGCTTTCGAGGCAGGCAGGCGGCCGGGGCACCGTGTCAGCTGCAGACAGCTTTTGTGGCAACTGCCAGCAGGGTCTGCATGCCATGCCCCTGTCCCTTCTTTGGCTTCACGGCGTACCTGTAACATATAATTATGCAGTTGTTCTGATCCTCGTCGCAGTTTTGTCAAAGGGGCGGTGCAGGGTGGAAGCTTGGCCCAGGCTTGGCCAGCCCATGGTGGTGTGGGTGCGCCATGCTGGCACCCTGGTTTCGAGGTGGTATTGACCGGCGGCTGGCCATTGGACCTCAATTCATCGCATCGAAGGCCGGATTGATCCCATCACCCCCCATTTCTCGTCCCGACACCCGGCGAAGCCCTCCCGGCGTACGCTCCTTCACTATGTCCGCTCCCGAGTTCGACGACATCAGCTTCCTGGGCGCCGCCAAGGACATCCAGATCGGTGAGCACGCACCGGCCAAATTCCGCGCGCGCATCGGTGGTTGCCTGGTCAAGGTCAATGTGCGGCGGCGGCGGCAGCGGCAACACCCGCGCATTTGACTGCACCCCACCCTACATATCCCCCATCCTGCCTTCCCCGCCCCACAGGCGACATCAAGTACAACTATCACCGCTTCGGCAAGGCCGATGGCGCCAAGCCCGCTCTGGTCCTGATCCAGGGCCTCGGCGTCCCTCAGCTCAACTGGCCCATGTCGGTAAGCCCCGCCGGGCCTGGGCCTCTGCGTTGCCAACCCTCTCTTTTTGCCCGCCGTGCGCTGGTGGTCTAGCCTTGTTATCAAGAGACTTGTGTTCTTCACGACGTTTCCGCCTGCTCGCTGGTCGTTGTTGCGTCGCAAGCCGGTCAGGAGGCGCATTGGCGGTGGGCCTCGCCCGACCGCTGGGCTGGCCGGTGCATTACACGCACATGTGGGGCCCTATTCCTTTTCATCCTGTTTCTCACTGGCGTGCCTTACTGATTTCTGGAAACCCTGTGCAGATGCTGGAGGAGGTGTCCAAGAGCCGGGAGGTGGTGATCTTTGACAATGCACTGGCCGGCGTGTCAGGTAAGGACAGCTCGGGTGGCAAGCGGGTGGCGGCAGCCTGCTCCATGTGGTGGCAAGCCTGGCGGGCGGCAGCCTGGAGGCGGTCCTCCCTGGGTGAACTAGTACTGCTTTCACCTCCCTTGATTCAAGCGAGGCCTGCCAGTTGCTTACACCCCCCCCCAATCTTGCCCCAACCCGCCTGTCCCCCTGCCTCCACCCCCTGCAGTCGACACCAAGGCGGGCGAGCGCTCCCTGGAGCTCACCATCCCCTTCATGGCCCAGTCCACCGTCGAGTTCATCGCCGCCCTGAAGCTGGGCGCCGCGCCCGACGTGATGGGGTGAGCGGATGGGCCAGTGGGAGGGTCAGGGAGTTGAGGAGACACCTAGCTAAGTTGACACCCTATAGGGTGACCTCTGCTGCGGCGGCTGGGCTGTTCATGCCAACCATGCCCCATGCCAGCGTGTTGCCCCCATGGCGCCCTCGCCCACGCAGTGTATCCATGAGCATGCGGGACATGTGCCTCTTTACACGTGCCTCATTTGCCCGCCCAGCACCCTGCGCCCGCTGTGCCTAACTGCTCGCCTCTCGGCCTCCCTGCCTGCAGCATGAGCCTGGGCGGCATGGTGGCACTCTACATGGCCGCCCACCACGGCAGCGCCATCCGCTCCGTGGTGGCAGGTGTGTGTTCGCTCTGAGTGGATCTGTTGCAGCATGGTGCAGTTTGCGGGGGAGACTGGGAGCTACTTGCAGCAGGTTGCGCAGTGCAGAGTGCCACACTTCTCCAGCGGTGCCGAGAGGAGTGGCTGGAGTCACATGCCCAACGTTGCCAGTTATGTGAGCCCTTCCCTCAGCTGCACCTCTTGCCCCGCTGCAGCCGGCACCTCGTACGGCGGCAAGGACGCCCCCCAGCCCGAGGGCGGCATCTCGGCCAAGCTGGAGTGAGTGAGGGAGAGCTCGAGCGTCGCATCACCTCTGCTGCCAGTGTGCTGCCGCCGCTGCTGCCGCTGCTGCCGCTGCGTGCGCCAGCGGCGAAGCTTGGGGGGCTGCACTTGAGCCACACAGAGTCAGCCTGGCTGTCCGGCCACTGACTGGCACACTTGGCGGCCCTCTGCCCTGCCGCCCTGCAGCTACCTGAAGAGTGAGGCGTCCGCCAACGACCTCTCCGTCTTCCTGCCCCTGGCCGACAAGGACCCCGGTGAGCGAGTTAAATGCCATGGACTGAGAGTGAACATCCCTGCTGCGTTGTGCCCTGTGTTGCGCTCTGCACACGCACCCTGCGCCCCTGGCTCGCCCTGCCCCCCAGCCACGCGTCCATGCTTACATTCGTCTCGATGCCTGTGCAGTCATGCCCTTGCGCCTCGTGCCAGCCCGAGTTGCATGAATGCCGCCCTGGAGTGCCCGCCCACCGGTGCCCGCTGCCCTCCTTAAGCCTTCCCCCCCCCCCCCCCCCCCCCCCCCCCCCCCCCCCCCCCCCCCCCCCCCCCCCCCCCCCCCCAC